>CM054123.1:25466075-25485241 GCA_028751855.1 Ambrosia trifida | reverse complement strand
TAGATTCTAATTAATTATCATAATAGATGGGGGCAAATTTGTCTATTTAGTGTTTTAATTGAGGGCAAAATTGACATTCTATTATTTTAATTGAAGAAACTGTTTAATTTCTCCTAAAATCATGCTCAACATCCCCTCTCCCTCTTTCTCAAGCCTTTATGGTTGAATTGAAACAAATAAAAACAAAACAACAAAAGATCTACACCCTTATCATTAAAAACAATTAAAATCTCCAAACAAAAACACACATTCTGTTTAAACCCATAATATCACTGTAACATAAGGAGTGTTTTATTTGTTATAACAATGTAACATCAGAAGTGTTTTGTTGTTATAACGCTGTAACATCAGTAGTGTTTTATATATCATTGTTTCTGTTAAGGGTAAACATCATAATATCACTGTAACATAAGGAGTGTTTTTTTTTTTTTGGTGATATAAGGTGTAACATGAGAAGTGTTTTATATAGCATTGTTTGTGTTAAGGGGTTAAACATCATAATATGACTTTTAACATAAGGAGTGTTTTGTTTGTTATAACAAAGTAACATTAGAAGTGTTTTGTTGTTATAACAATGTAACATCATAAGTGTTTCGTTGGCATCTGAACAAATTTATAATTTAGTTATATAAAACACTTTTGTTGTTAAAAATGTTATATAAAACACTTCTGATATTGTTAAAACACTTCGATGTTATAAAAAAACACTTTTGATATTATAAAACAGTGCTTGTTATTTCTTTTATAAAAACGGGAAATATTCTGCCATAACAATAATCAATTCGTTTTTATTGATATAAAACAAAAACAATTTAAAGAACCAGACAAAAAAAAAAGAGAAGAAGATAAATAATCTTAAATTCGAATAGAGTTTAAAATTATAATTGACAACTACTAATTTAGAAGATCCTATTTTTTTTTTTTTTTTGAAAATTGATAATATGATTTCGAAATAAAATGCAAGATTATGGAAATTGAAAATCTTGCCTAAATTAGTGGGATTTGGATAGATTTAAAAATGGTTAAATGTCTTAAATGCCCTTAATCTCTAAATTTAATCCAATGGCTATAACTCTTTCCTACACTTCTCACACAAAACAATTTTCTTACCGGATCATTTACCTATATATATATATATATATATATATATATATATATATATATATATATATATATATATGGAGAGAGAGAGAGAGAGGAGGGCAGAGCTCGGCGGACAGCAGCGGAGTATGGTGGTTTACGGCGGAGCTCCGACGGGCCATCCTCAAACCCATCAACTACCACCCCCCCCCCCCCCTTCTACACCGATTACACCCCAACCCCCTGTTATAAACCTAGACTGATTCAAAAGAGGAAAGAAACCTATATAAGGAAAGAGAAAGACTAACTTTCTTTGCATCCGCAACCTCAGCTTTCTCCACTGGTTCTTCCTTTTTCCAGAACAGAACACCGGCGAACACTTATAGAACGACGTCGTCGTCGTCCGTACGGTTCTCAATCGATAACCGTCCGATCTCTCCGAGCAGATCGATATCCTCTCCGTCAAGGATTAATAACAATCAAGCGGTTAAGAAGACGTGTATGTGTTCACCTATCTGACGGCGACTCTGGTAATTTGTGTTTGTTTGTTTTAAGGTTTTGTTTAAGTAGATGATGATAAAAAAACTGATATACACCAAATATATATTTTGTGTTGGTGATGATGAATGAAAAAAACAAATATACACCAATGTATATATTTGTTGATGATGTTGAATGAAAAGAAAAAAAGTGATATACATCAATGTATAACTGATGTACACCGTTTTATATATGTGTTGATGATGATGACGAATGAACGAAAAAAACTGATATACACCAATGTACATGTTGTATATATACCGAGATATAATTTTAATATTATATATTCAATAAATACGTTTGGGTATACCATAAACACTATTTTGCTGTTTCCAAATATAAAGGAGTTTCTTATTAATTACCTAATAACAATGATATTGAACAAAAGACATTAATACCCCGTTATTAAAATAACAATTAATTAAAGTTTTACTTATTTACAAACATGTCATTGAAGTTGGGTGGCTCAGATTGGTTCCAATAGTTCCTACTTAAGGGTTGGTTCCTATTTGAACCCTACCCTATATATATATATATATATATATATAGAGAGAGAGAGAGAGAGAGAGAGAGAGAGAAGGGATATTGTGGAAACCTCTCCTTATATGGTAAACCTTGGAAACCCAATCTTGGCCATCCATCTCATTAGATCTATGGATGAGATTCATTGTGTGTACCTGATGTGACTTATAATATTATTTTAATGCTCAAAAGGACATGCAAGGGAATTTTGGTAAAGTTGTTTTAGGGTCATGACACACCATCTCTCCTACTTTTTCAAAGTCAACATCACTATTCTCTCTCTTCTCTCCTACTTTTTGTTTAAGAAATATTTTTATAATGGGTCATGTCACATCATCTCTCTGCTCTCTCCTACTTTTTGTTTAATAAAATATTTCACACTCTGTCTCCTACTTTTTGTTTAATAAATATTATTATAATGGGGCAAGTACAAATAATGTGTTAATGTTGCATACGAGGGTAACATGTGTTAGTTGGTCATAAAGGGCTAACATGTGTTAATCTAATCTGATAAAAGTTAAACCTGTTGCCCCCATATACCCATGAGAAGATCTAACATTTGTTAGTATGAGTGGTGTGGTAACTTATGTTAAACCTGTTGCCCCCATATACCCCTATAGTTTTCACTTCATAAGTTTACTGAGAAAATAAAGCAGACAAACTATTAACACGCGTTATTACAAAGTATCATTACAAACTATTGAACCACACAAAAACCTACCCATGACATTCAATTGAACTGCATGGACGGTTAACATGTGTTAGTTGGTCATAAAGGGCTAACATGTGTTATCTAATCTGATAAAGAAAATATTATTATAATGGGTCTTGTCACACCATCTCTCTCCTCTCTCCTACTTTTTGTTTAAGAAAATATTATTATAATGGGTCATGTCACACCCTCTCTCATACTTTTTGTTTAAGAAAATATTCTTATAATGGGGCAAGTACAAATAATGTGTTAATGTTACATACGAGGGTAACATGTGTTAGTTGGTTATAAAGGGCTAACATGTGTTATCTAATCTGATAAAGTTAAACCTGTTACCCCCATATACCCATGAGAAGATCTAACATTTGTTAGTATGAATAGTGTGGTAACATATGTTAAACCTGTATCATTTGTCAACCTTTTTGTCTTTCTTTGCATTCCTGTTTTCATTTCATAAGTTTACAAAAGAAATAAGTAAACATAGCATACAAACTATTAACACACATTAGGCTAACACATGTTATTTGGTAACACGTGTTATTACAAACTATCATTACAAACTATTGAACAAGACATAAACCTACCCCAAGACATTCATAAGAATCTAGTAACTGTATATATTGAGTACAAAAAAGAAAACGTTATTAAAAAGTTTACTGAGAAATAAAGCACACAAACTATTAACACACGTTATTATAAAGTATCATTACAAACTATTAACCACTTTAACAAAATAAATCTAGTAACTTTATACATTGAGTACAAAAAAGAAACCGTTATTAAAAAGTTTTTTCTACATATTTTTCTCGGCTTCCATCGATTTCGTTTGTTAACATATGTTAACCAGTGGGGTCTTCGTTATCAACTGCAAAACAATAGATGAGATATTAACCAGTGTGACCAAATCATCATCTAACATACTAAACAGGAGTAACACATGTTAGTCAAGGCCCAAATGTGAACATGAGTTAACAAACACAATTGTTACGATCAAAACCTATCGTGTAAACTTTCTTCATGACTCAAACACTTGACCAATGTCGCCCTTCCTATCACTTGCCATGGTCAGATCCGACTTACTAAAAAAAATCAAGGTCAGATCCGTTTCTAATTGGACCACATAAATGACCAACATGGTTTAAGAGATAACAGCAGTACCAAATAACACATGTTAACCTATATTGCTCGCGAGTGACTCGGCTCGTTTGCACCCCTCGAACAAAACCCAAATAACACATTTTAACCTATGAATTATGATGTTATATTATTTTTACTAACACACTCCATTTACCCTTTAAATAACATTCAATGTCAGATCCTTTTCCGTTTCGATTTCCACGAATTCGATCCCATTTACCCTTCAAATAACATTCAAAAGAAGACACAACAAGAAACATAAATCCAAACAAACAGGAACCATATTAGTATCATAACACATAAGTTAATCACATCAATAATAGAATCAATATAACAAACCCAATACTAATCAACAACCCGGCCATATATAGACAAACAAATAAATAAATAAACACAAATTAATTTACAGAAACTAAGCAACAGTTGATATTGTATCTTATAGATCACGAAGCTTACAAGTAATGGAAACATACAACTAACTATACGAAGAATCAAAGGAACATAACATACTTGCAGAAGATGATGATTGTACGAGATGGTTGGGACATCCGTTGACCGTATACTTTCAGTACCATATTGATGACAAATTGGTCAACGTCACAAAATAATCTTTGACAAGTAAACTCACCAAACAAATTGACTTTCCAAATAGAGATAAAATTAGGAACAGGTTTCGGAGATGGGCTATTATTGGGCTATGTGATTGGTTTAGGTATGATTTAAAGGATTTTGGTTGGCTTGGGTTTAGGTATGATATTTGAACCCCAAACACCACCGTCACCGTCACCACCATCTTTGAACCCGAACCACCACCGTCACCACCCTCCTCTTTCCCTCCCTTTAACTTGGTACAGTATATATGGTGGTGGTGGTCGATGTTGATGGGGGTGGTGGTCGATGTTGATGATCGTGGTGGATCTCTGTATCTCTGGAGCATCTTTCGATGCTTCTTCTTTAGTGGTGGTTGATGTTGATGATGGTGACCGTCGTGGATGTTGATGATGGTGGTGGTGGTCAATGTTGTAGTTATCCATATGTGTATATTGAAAAAAAAATACAAAAAAAAAACAAAAAATTTCCCTGCATATAAAGCAACGATTAAATCAAAAAATTATTATTATTATTATTATTATTATTATTATTATTATTATTGCCTTAGAGAAATTTGTGGTTCATAATGGTTCTCACAGTTCTCAATTTGGGAAAAGGTTCTCATTTGAACCAAATCCTATATATATATATATATGTGTGTGTGTGTGTGTGTGTAAACAAAAGCTTTAGCGCACAGACCAAAACTGTAGCGAAACTGTTTCTTTTTTTTTTTTTGACGTTTTAAAAACCATTTTTTTAATCAAAGAAATAAACCTTTTTTTTTCTTTTATTAAAAAACCGGTGTAAAACCCAGGCTTAACCGGTTTATGTAAAGCATGTATTTTAGGTAGCGTTTGGTATGATGGAATGGAAGGGTGAATGGAATGGATCATTACGAGGTAATGAAAAATAGTGTGTTTGGTTGGTTAAAGGAATGTAATCACACATTCCACAAGGCATTCCATTCCCTTTAAACCATTCCATCCACCCCCATGTTTTTTTTCCATTCCATCCCTCATTCACCCTTCACTAACAACACCATAACCCACCAACCACCACCACCATCATTACCACCCACCACCACTGTCGCCCACCACCGCTGCCGCCACCACCCACCACAGCTGCCGCCACCACCCACCACCATTGTAACCACCCACCACCGTCGTTGCCGCCACCCACTACCTTCACCCACCCACGCCCACTGTAACACCCCAACCGACGGCGGAAACATCGAGATGTCACGTATTGACGATTGTTCAGTAGCTCATGGCAATTAATGTAATTTTAAATAATCATTTATTCCAGTACTAAGAATATCCAAACCGAAATACATAGCAAAATGTCTTGAATGAAATCTAGTACATCAAACAATAAAACGAAACTTAAAACTTCAAATAACTCCTCTTGATAGCATTAGACTTCAAGCATCAAGTATTTCCTGAAATGTTGAGTTTGGAAAAGGTGGGGGGGTCAACTAAAAGTTGGTGAGGATACAGAGGGTCAAGTTTAGCAAAAGTTTATAAGTTTCAAAGCATAGCAATTCATATGTCAAATGTATATCTAAGTCTACATGTGAAAACAAAAACACAAGTATAGTACGCACATAATCAATCCTCCGACAAAGTTTAGTTCCATCCCGCATCCACAGTTCTCCTTATAAAGTTTAGGTCCATCCCGCATCCACGATTCTCCTTAGTATAAAGTTTGGAACGATAACAATCACCCGCACTCCCCATAGAAATGGTCAACGAATCTAGGTGGAGTTGTCAATCCGATAGATCTATCATTGTATATCGCCGGATTGATCAAGGTTAATGATTATGTAAGTTTAAGTCTAACAGCTTTTGTCTAAGACATGTGGCATTAAAGATTTACAACTAGACACTATGAAGAATTGCTCAAGTATAAAAGCATAAAGTTTCAAGCATAAAACGTTGCATAAACGAGGCTATGTAAACTCACCTTGGTGTTTCCGCCATCGGTTGGGGTGTTACACCCACCACCATCACCCACCGCCGCCGCCATCCAACACCACCCAATGCCGACCACCACCGTCGCCCACCCTCGTCGTCACTGTAACATTACGTATTTAAAAGCTTGTACGTTACACGTTCGTCATTAATAAAAAACGTCAAGTTTCATCTTATACGTTGCATTTATTATTTTTGTCACATTTGTGGAACCCTAATACTATATATATATATATATATATATATATATATATATATATATATATATATATATATTATATATGTTATAACATTGATTTTATAAAAAAAAAATATATTCTGCCTTGGCCGGGGTTCGAACCCGCGCCAAAGCCAAACACACACACCAGCTTAACCATCTGGGCTAGCCTTTCAACTTGTAATAAACCCGGACACCTATTATATTTATACACATTTTAAACCTTCACAGTTGACAAGGAAAGTCAACTGTGGGTTCGCGTATGATTCAAGCTTGTGTAATAACTCATGATTGATCTTTATATGGTAAATTCATACGAGTACCGGCCTAGTATGACCTGTATTACACGATAATTATAACAAATCGTTGACCAATTTTTTTAATTATACGCGTATGACATTTAAATTGGGTCAAACCTTCCAATTGAACCCACCATTGATCCTCAGTATAAATAGATGTGCTTCGAAGCTTAACAACTCGCTCACAACTCTCTCTCAACCCCCAATTATTCTCTAAACACTGATAATTAAGCTTCTTCGATCAACGTTTGACTTTTGCTTTGACCCGGCAATTATACTCAATTCATCACTGTGAGTCCTTGATCTTCTGTGGGTTTTATTAGTCGGCGATCAAACAACAAAAGCCCCAACATTAATCGGGCTCAAGTTGTCTGATTTGTCCAATTGCAAATTCTAGGGTTCGTTCGTATTAAATTGGGGATAATCTGATTTGGGCATAGCGTATTTATAAATTTTTAACCAGAGAATATCACAACCACCGGCCTAGGCCAAGTGGTTGTGACCTTGGCTCATCACAGAAGGTACCCGGGTTCGAGTCCCGGCTACTGCCCCTTTTTGCTTCTTTTATTTTTTTAAAACAAAACTAATATATATATATATATATATATATATATTAAACCTTTTAATCTTATAAATTCATTTTAAAATATTAAAACTATTTTATAAATTCCAAAAAAATTATATTTGTTTAATCTGAGATTAAAGTGTTATTCACAATTTTTATTTTTCAAAAATTCATTTATTTAGTATTTATAATAATTAAATCATTTTTATACCATTATATTTATAAAAATCCATTTATATATCAAAACAATTTTATTAAATTCTCCAAAAATTATCCTGACTTTTTGTAAAGTTAAACTTTACTGAAATAATTTTTAATTCAGTAAAATCATTTATTTTATATTTTAATCAATTTTTGTTAGATTTAATCATAATTAAATCATAATAAATCCAATTTTCATCATTTTTGCACCAAAATTTTATACAAATTATTTTTAATTATTTAGAACAGAAATATGATTTTTAAAATAGAAATTCTTTAATTTTAGTATTTTTGAATATTAAAGTTAATTGTTGGCAATTTGTAATAAATAGATTTAAAAATCTATTTTAAATAAAATAATTTTATAAAAATTATTTTTATCCTTCAAACACTTTATTGTGTCCATCCAAAATTCAAATTTTATAAAAAGACTTTCTTTTATTAATTATCAAATTTTCCTTTATTAATTAACATTTTAATTTAAATTCAACAATTGGATATCCCCAAATCGAAACCCTAGGATACACTTATAAGTTAATTAGACTTAGACTTATTATATATATATTACCTTATTATAGGGTGATATTTGGAATCATTTTGGGCAACACTGTTATTTCATCTTTTCAACAAGTTTAACATTTGCTAAGGTGAGTTTTTCATAGCCCCTTTTATTTATCACCATTTTTGGGGTGAAACATGTTATAACATTATCATTGCAATTCAATCATCAATGTGTCTATGTGTTTTCTATGTTGCATTATGTCTTGAGCATGATTAGAGTAAGCACCATTCTAGCATAATCATTAACTCCGTACAAGCCGACGGTATACATTGATAGATCTATTGGACTGACAATCCCACCCGGATACGTGCCTCCTACAAAGGTTACGTGGGTGTTTGTTATCGCATAACATATTCAATTGGACCATGAGTGTATGGTATGTATCATTTTATAACAGTCATCAGGGTTGATTATGCACTCGATTTATTTCTAGTATGTTCTCACATATGGGCTAGATTGACATGACACATGAATTGCACAACATTTTATTCATTTTATTATCAAAAACCTATGTAATTCTCACCAACTTTTGTTGACCCAAAATACTTTCAAAATTAACATGTTTCAGGTAACAATGAAGCTGAGGCTTGAGTTAGCATGAGGATTTTACTTGAAGTTTTATTTGAAGTTTTTGAAGTTGTTATTTGATATCATGTATTTGAATTCTTAGACATCATTTCATATTTTGGATATTATGTTTGAATAAATTATTTAAAATTTATATTATACCATGTGCTACTGAAAACAATCATCAATACGTGGCACCCCGATGTTTCCGCCATCGGTTGGGGTGTTACAGATTGGTATCAGAGCCTTGGTTATAGGGAATTAGGTTATTAGAAATAATCTAGACTATAACCTTAGGGACTTAAACAGTACTTGCTTCTCCTACTTGTAACCCTAATTGCTTCCCTAATCCTATCCTTATCCTATGCCTTATAACCCTAAACCTACATATGACTACTCTTATTTGTCTGCTGCAATCCTGATCCACCATTAGATTAATAGGACAAAATCCTCAGGTTTAACCTGAACCCCCTTGAGATCTCGTCGAAGTTCTAGATTTTAATAACGAACACGTGCAATCTGGAAGGGTGAACGCCTGTATTCTGAGTCTTCTGTCTAGGCTGGCATTGCGCATATATCCCAATCAGACGAGGGACCCGGATGCCTACCTGGGAATTCTCGGGATGAGTGTTCACTTATAGGCTAAAGCATGTCTTCATATGTTATTAGAATTTAGAATCTTTGATAAGTCAACGTTTTCGTTTATTCGTTTTAATTAATGAATAAATGATTACATTCCTTATATAAACTCTCATTCATTTCATTGTGTCTATTACAGATCATGCCTCCTCGTCGCAGCACTCGCAACAACAATGGTGAGAACCACGAAGAAGGTGGTGATAACCATAACCACAACCATGACCAAGTTCCTAACCACAACAACAATGGGGTCGATGCTCAACTGGCTGCAATCATTTCTCAACAAATGGCGCAGCAAATCGCAACTCTGGTTCCCAATTTACTCGCTCAGGTCATCCAATTGAACGGCAACGGGAATGGTCACAACAACGGGAACGGGAATGGCAATGGCAATGGAAATGGACCCCAAGCCTGCACCCTTAAACATTTCAACTCTTGTAACCCTCCAAAGTTCAGCGGTGAAGAAGGAGCTACTGGACTCCTCCAATGGTTTGAGGGTATTGAGAATACCTTCATCAACAGTGAGTGCCCCAACAACTTCAAGGTTCGTTACGCCATGAGTGTTCTCCATAAACGAGCACTCACATGGTGGAATGAAGAAAAGCGTACTCGTGGGGCCGAGGTTGCTCTTGCTATGACATGGGACCAAGTCAAGGAGGTCATGAAGGAAGAGTTTTGTCCTCGCAATGAAGTTAAGAAACTTGAGGATGAGTTCCACACCTTAGCTCAAGATAGTGGGGAAAACCTTGCCTACAACACCCGCTTTCATGAGCTTAGCTTATTGTTTCCTCACAAAGTTACTCCTCTGCCGGTAGCCATCGAGAAGTACATCGGTGGTCTGCCCATGCAAATCCAGGACACCGTTTGGGGTAGAAATCCTGCAACTCTGGAAGAGGCCAAACGTCTCGCGGCCACTCTTACTGATAATCACGTGAAGAACGGTACTCTCGTTCGCAAGGGCACTAAGAAGACTACTGCCAAAGACACTCCACAGCCTGCAATTGAAGTCAAGCCTGAGACCTCAAGCAACAAAAAGCGCAAGGCTAGAAACTATATGGTTGCTGCTACTCCACCTGCTGCCCAAAACCCAGCCAAGAAACCATACACCGGACCTCACCCTTTGTGCAACACTTGTAAGTACCATCATCCAACGCAGGTGCCATGTCGTTTTTGTACTAAGTGTCAAAGATATGGTCACCTGGTGAACGTCTGTCGATCTCCTACCACCCAAGACAACCACAACCCAGCTCCCAACCAACAAAACAACAGGCCTACTCGTGGTCAATGCTACGAGTGTGGTAACCCTAATCACTACATCAACAACTGCCCTAATCGTAACCGAAACCAAAACCAAAACCAAAATCAGAACCAAAACCAAAACCAGAACCGCAACCAGAACCAAGGTGCTCGAGGTCGCGCCTACAATCTCAACGCTAACCAGGCTCGTGACAACAACGAAGTGGTGATGTGTACATTTCTCATTAATAACCACTATGCATCCATATTATTTGATTCAGGAGCTGATAAGTCATTCGTGTCACTGAAGTTTGAACCCTTACTTAACTTACCCCACACTAATCTAGAAGACCCTTTCGTGGTAGAGGTAGCTAACGGGAAGTCTATTTCGATCGACACTATTATTCGTAACTGCTTGTTGAATCTCGACGATCATACCTTCCCTATCGATCTTATCCCTATGCATCTTGGTAGTTTTGTTGTTATAGTAGGCATGGACTGGTTGTCAACTCATCGTGCCGAAATTCTGTGTTTCGAGAAAGTCATACGCATTCCTCTCGAATCTGGTGAGATTTTGAAGATCTATGGTGAGAAACCCTGTGGTGAGCTTAAGCTTATGTCTTGTACTACTGCCCAAAAGTACTTACGAAAGGGGTATACAGCCTTCTTAGCTAACGTGATAGAGAAGAAGGATAAAGGCAAAAGTATCCAAGACATCCCTACTATTCGGGACTATCCTGAAGTCTTTCCAGAGGATTTACCTGGTTTGCCTCCTGCTCGACAAGTGGAGTTTCGTATTGATCTTGTTCCTGGTGCTAATCCTGTCGCTAAAGCTCCTTATCGTCTTGCACCCTCTGAGATGCAAGAACTTGCCAGTCAATTACAGGAACTTTCTGATAAAGGGTTCATTCGCCCTAGTTCTTCTCCATGGGGAGCCCCTGTCTTATTCGTTAAAAAGAAGGATGGTTCTCTTCGGATGTGTATTGACTACCGTGAACTCAACAAACTCACCATCAAGAATCGTTATCCACTTCCTAGGATTGACGATCTCTTCGATCAACTTCAAGGAGCAACCCACTTCTCGAAGATTGATCTCCGTTCTGGTTATCATCAGCTTAGAGTCCACGATGAAGATATTCCCAAGACGGCTTTTCGCACTCGCTACGGTCACTATGAATTCATGGTTATGCCTTTTGGGTTGACCAATGCTCCCGCAGTATTTATGGATTTGATGAATCGGGTTTGTAGACCCTATCTCGACAAATTCGTGATCGTTTTCATCGATGATATTTTGATTTACTCTAAATCAAAATCTGATCACGAGCAACATCTTCACTCTATCTTGAATCTCCTAAAGAAAGAACAACTGTACGCCAAGTTCTCAAAATGTGAATTTTGGCTTAAGGAAGTTCAATTTTTGGGACATGTCATTGATATGAACGGAATTCATGTTGATCCTGCAAAGATCGAAGCTGTGAAGAATTGGAGTGTTCCTACCACTCCAACGGAAGTCCGTTCTTTTCTTGGGTTGGCTGGTTATTATCGTCGATTCATCGCCAATTTCTCCAAGATCGCTGTTCCTCTCACTACCTTAACTCACAAGGGTAAACCCTATGAGTGGGGACCTAAGCAAGAGGAAGCATTTGAAACTCTTAAGCTGAAACTCTGTGAAGCTCCTATCTTGTCTCTACCTGATGGTAATGATGATTTCGTGGTCTACTGTGATGCATCGAACCAAGGTCTTGGTTGTGTTCTCATGCAACGAGGAAAGGTTATTGCTTATGCGTCTCGACAACTCAAGACTCACGAGAAGAATTATACCACCCATGATCTTGAATTGGGCGCTGTTGTCTTTGCACTCAAGATTTGGAGACATTATCTTTATGGGACCAAATGTGTGGTGTTCACGGACCACAAAAGTCTCCAACATGTCTTCGATCAAAAGAATCTTAACATGAGACAACGACGTTGGGTTGAATTACTTAACAACTATGATTGCGAAATTCGCTACCATCCTGGCAAGGCGAATGTTGTGGCCGACGCACTTAGTCGTAAAGAGCGTGTCAAACTACAATGTGCAAGAGTTCGTACTGATCTTCAAGATCGCATTCTCCAGGCTCAACACACATCAGTCACCCAAGGTAACATGTACGATGAAATGTCTTGTGGTGCTGAAACTCAACTTGAAACCAAACCCGATGGTCTCCTTTATTTCCTTAATCGACTGTGGATTCCCGACCGTGATGATCTTCGTACTTTTCTCATGAACGAGGCTCATAAGTCTCGTTATTCTATTCATCCTGGTGCTGACAAGATCTACCAAGATCTTCGTTATTCTTATTGGTGGCCTGGTATGAAGAAAGACATTGCTCTTTTCGTTGCAAAATGCCTCACTTGTTCCAAGGTTAAGGCTGAACATCAACGACCATCTGGTATGCTTGAACAACCAGAGATCCCTGTCTGGAAATGGGAGAGCATAGCTATGGATTTCATCACCAAACTCCCTCGTACACCCAAAGGTTTTGATAGTATTTGGGTAATCGTCGATCGTTTGACCAAATCAGCTCACTTTCTACCTATTCGTGAGAAGTATTCTGTGGAAAGGTTGGCAAAGATGTACGTAAGTGAAATCGTATGTCGTCACGGTATACCTTTGGACATTATTTCTGATCGCGATGGTCGTTTCACCTCTCACTTTTGGGGATCTCTACAAGATGCTTTGGGTACCAAGTTGAACCTGAGCACTGCTTATCACCCTCAAACGGATGGTCAGACTGAACGAACCATCCAGACACTTGAGGACATGCTCAGGGCATGTGTCATCGATTTTGGTGGCGCATGGGATTCTCATCTTCCTTTGGTTGAGTTTTCATACAACAACAGTTATCACGCCAGCATTAACATGGCTCCTTTTGAAGCACTCTATGGTCGGAAATGTCGTTCACCTGTCTGTTGGACTGAGGTTGGTGAAGCTCGTATTACTGGACCTGAACTAATCCAGGAAACCACAGACAAAATTCAACTTATCCAGGATAATCTTCTCAAGGCTAGAAGTCGTCAGAAGAGTTATGCTGATAAACGCCGTAAACCCTTGGAATTTCAAGTTGGGGACCTTGTACTACTTAAGGTATCCCCTTGGAAAGGAGTTATTCGTTTCGGTAGAAAGGGAAAGCTAGCTCCTCGATACGTAGGCCCCTTCAAAATTCTTAACAGAGTTGGAAAAGTGGCTTACAAACTTGACCTTCCACCTGAGCTAAGCAATGTTCATCCGACCTTCCATGTTTCGAATCTCAAGAAATGCTTAGCAGATGAGAACCTTCATGTTCCTCTTGAGGATGTGCAAATCGATGAAAGCATGCACATTATCGAGAAACCCGTCGAGATTGTTGACACTGGAGTCAAGAAACTCAAGCGCAGTCGTATTCCGATCGTTAAGGTTCGTTGGGAATCTAAACGAGGCCCAGAGTTCACTTGGGAACGTAAAGACCAGATGAAGTCGAAGTATCCACATCTTTTCCCACCAGACTCTCCAACTCCAACTTCGGGACGAAGTTCCCAAAAGTAGGGGAGACTGTAACATTACGTATTTAAAAGCTTGTACGTTACACGTTCGTCATTAATAAAAAACGTCAAGTTTCATCTTATACGTTGCATTTATTATTTTTGTCACATTTGTGGAACCCTAATACTATATATATATATATATATATATATATATATTATATATGTTATAACATTGATTTTATAAAAAAAAAATATATTCTGCCTTGGCCGGGGTTCGAACCCGCGCCAAAGCCAAACACATACACCAGCTTAACCATCTGGGCTAGCCTTTCAACTTGTAATAAACCCGGACACCTATTATATTTATACACATTTTAAACCTTCACAGTTGACAAGGAAAGTCAACTGTGGGTTCGCGTATGATTCAAGCTTGTGTAATAACTCATGATTGATCTTTATATGGTAAATTCATACGAGTACCGGCCTAGTATGACCTGTATTACACGATAATTATAACAAATCGTTGACCAATTTTTTTAATTATGCGCGTATGACATTTAAATTGGGTCAAACCTTCCAATTGAACCCACCATTGATCCTCAGTATAAATAGATGTGCTTCGAAGCTTAACAACTCGCTCACAACTCTCTCTCAACCCCCAATTATTCTCTAAACACTGATAATTAAGCTTCTTCGAACAACGTTTGACTTTTGCTTTGACCCGGCAATTATACTCAATTCATTACTGTGAGTCCTTGATCTTCTGTGGGTTTTATTAGTCGGCGATCAAACAACAAAAGCCCCAACATTAATCGGGCTCAAGTTGTCTGATTTGTCCAATTGCAAATTCTAGGGTTCGTTCGTATTAAATTCGGGATAATCTGATTTGGGCATAGCGTATTTATAAATTTTTAACCAGAGAATATCACAACCACCGGCCTAGGCCAAGTGGTTGTGACCTTGGCTCAACACAGAAGGTACCCGGGTTCTAGTCCCGGCTACTGCCCCTTTTTGCTTCTTTTATTTTTTTAAAACAAAACTAATATATATATATATATATATATATATATATATTAAACCTTTTAATCTTATAAATTCATTTTAAAATATTAAAACTATTTTATAAATTCCAAAAAAATTATATTTGTTTAATCTGAGATTAAAGTGTTATTCACAATTTTTATTTTTCAAAAATTCATTTATTTAGTATTTATAATAATTAAATCATTTTTATACCATTATATTTATAAAAATCCATTTATATATCAAAACAATTTTATTAAATTCTCCAAAAATTATCCTGACTTTTTTTAAAGTTAAACTTTACTGAAATAATTTTTAATTCAGTAAAATCATTTATTTTATATTTTAATCAATTTTTGTTAGATTTAATCATAATTAAATCATAATAAATCCAATTTTCATCATTTTTGCACCAAAATTTTATACAAATTATTTTTAATTATTTAGAACAGAAATATGATTTTTAAAATAGAAATTCTTTAATTTTAGTATTTTTGAATATTAAAGTTAATTGTTGGCAATTTGTAATAAATAGATTTAAAAATCTATTTTAAATAAAATAATTTTATAAAAATTATTTTTATACTTCAAACACTTTATTATGTCCATCCAAAATTCAAATTTTATAAAAAGACTTTCTTTTATTAATTATCAAATTTTCCTTTATTAATTAACATTTTAATTTAAATTCAACAATTGGATATCCCCAAATCGAAACCCTAGGATACACTTATAAGTTAATTAGACTTAGACTTATTATATATATATTACCTTATTATAGGGTGATATTTGGAATCATTTTGGGCAACACTATTATTTCATCTTTTCAACAAGTTTAACATTTGTTAAGGTGAGTTTTACATAGCCCCTTTTATTTATCACCATTTTTGGGGTGAAACATGTTATAACATTATCATTGCAATTCAATCATCAATGTGTCTATGTGTTTTCTATGTTGCATTATGTCTTGAGCATGATTAGAGTAAGCACCATTCTAGCATAATCATTAACTCCGTACAAGCCGACGGTATACATTGATAGATCTATTGGACTGACAATCCCACCCGGATACGTGCCTCCTACAAAGGTTACGTGGGTGTTTGTTATCGCATAACATATTCAATTGGACCATGAGTGTATGGTATGTATCATTTTATAACAGTCATCAGGGATGATTATGCACTCGATTTATTTCTAGTATGTTCTCACATATGGGCTAGATTGACATGACACATGAATTGCACAACATTTTATTCATTTTATTATCAAAAACCTATGTAATTCTCACCAACTTTTGTTGACCCAAAATACTTTCAAAATTAACTTGTTTCAGGTAACAATGAAGCTGAGGCTTGAGTTAGCATGAGGATTTTACTTGAAGTTTTATTTGAAGTTTTTGAAGTTGTTATTTGATATCATGTATTTGAATTCTTAGACATCATTTCATATTTTGGATATTATGTTTGAATAAATTATTTAAAATTTATATTATACCATGTGCTACTGAAAACAATCATCAATACGTGGCACCCCGATGTTTCCGCCATCGGTTGGGGTGTTACAGTCACCACCCACCACTGTAGTTGCCGCCACCAACCACTGCCACCCACCACCGCCGCCACCCACCACCGTCACCCACCCACCATCACTGCCATCCACCTCCACCCATCACCATCTTCGCCACCACCCACCACCACCACTGTCGCCACCCACCACCACGCTACCGCCACACACCACCATATATCATCACTGCCACCACCCACCACCGCCATTGCGAACCAACGTCGCCCAACGACCATCACGGCCATCCACCTCCACCCATCACCATCTTCGCCACCCCACCACCACCACCGTCGCCACCCACCACCACGCTACCGCCACACACCACCATATACCATCACTGCCACCACCCACCACCGCCACTGCGAACCAACGTCGCCCAACGACCATCACGACCATCCACCTCCACCGTCGCCACCACTGCTGCCACCACCCACCACCACCGCTACCGCCACATATCACCATCCACCATCACCGCCACTGACCACCACCCACCACAGCCACTTACCATCGATTTTATTCCTTCATCTTTTCCTACCTATCCAACAACATTAAATAATGTTTTGTTTCATACCCACATGTCAACCAAACAAGACATGAAATGGTAATGATCGATTCCATTGCCTTGTAAATTCCATTACCCCGTCCATTCCATTCCATCATCCATTCAATTACCCCATACCAAACGGGACTATAAACCAGGTTTCTAACAGAACCGGGTTTTCCCCTAAAAATGCTTTAAAAAGGGTTTCAGTTGGTAAAAAACAAAACCAATTTGTACACATCCAGTTTGGTATGGTTGGTGTTGACGCTTTTGGAGAGTGGAAGACTCAAACTATTAGAAATGCTTTTATACCGTGTCAAAGGCATGCAATACACATTTCATCCAGTCTTCTCCCGTGAGTATTTGATACTCTTAGGCTCGGTGGACGCTTAAGCGACTAGCATTATTAATCATTATGCAAAGACTGCACGATGGGTTGAAGAAAAAGACATCACATATATCAAAATAAAAAATCCAAATCAAATAATATAGGCATGACTGGGTACGGGACGTTCTTTGGGATATTTTAAGAAGGGCTGGGATCTCAGCAAAAAAGGAGGCGCCTGTGAATTTCCTCTCGGACCCCGCAGAAGGGAGATCCACCCTACGTCCAGCAGACCTGCTTGTCTTTGGTTGGGCCGGGGGGAAACACGCTTGTGTCGACCTAACAGGTGTATCTCCCCTGGTTGGTTTGAGGGATAATGGTTTTGTAGTAGGGCAAGCGGTGCGGAAAGCAGAGGTGAAGAAAGTTGAGAAACATGCTAAAACTTGTGAGGAGAACCAACACTTTTTCGTACCCCTGGCATTTGATACCTTTGGCTCCCTGGCACCGGAAGCCATCCGTTTCCTGACTAGAGTTCAACGTGTTATTCATAGCAATGGCTCGTCGCCACGAGGGCATGGGTTTGTTTTTAGTAGGTTAGGGTTTGCCATTCAGAAGGGGTTGGCGGCGCAGCTTGTTGCCCGTCTGCCCGCTATCTTGATGTAATTTTCCACGGTTATGTGTTAATTAATAAAACGTTTTATATGTTTGACCAAAAAGTCAACATGTTTCTTAAAAAAAAAAAAAAAAAAAAAAAAAAAATATATTATATATAGCATATTGCAGCCTTTCATGGAATTAAACATATAGGTTATATTCTCTCCTTTAGGCAGTTGGAAGGAATTAAAATAGAATGATAGAGAAGAAGAGATGTGTGGGTGGTCTAATCTTGATTTGGTTCTTGTTAATCATCTTAGTATCCGGTAAGCAGATATAAATTATAACACATACATAACACTCTTCATTATTTATGAATATGTACTATTATTATGCATCACACAAATTCTCCTTTTAAACAGATGGACCTCCAAACTGGAGAGGAATAAAGCAACGGCCATCACCTCTTCCACCAAAGTATCAAGTTTCATCACCACCACCACCACGGGATTCCATTACCAATCGAGCAGGAAATCCCGCCTGTGGCAGCAATTGTGGAAGAAGATATACTGATGGAAGGAAGTGTAAGACTTTCAGCCGATCATGTAGGAATTAGTTTAGCTGCTTGTATGGGGTTGGTTGCAGTTGGTTTTATCATTATTCGCATGTATATTGTGCAATATATACATATATCGTCTTTGTTTTCGGTTACATCGATCAACATTTATGAACATGCATGCTTCTCAAATAACATATATAAAGTTTTCTATTAGATTAC
>CM054123.1:25206075-25461075 GCA_028751855.1 Ambrosia trifida | reverse complement strand
CGAATAAATACTTTATCGAAAGAGTTAAAAAAAAATGCCACTCTTTTTGAACTTATGACTAGCACTTTCAAAAAAAAAAAAAAAAAAAAAAAAAACATCTTACTAAATCTTTTCACAAAATACTATCAAACTTTCTTTTATATACTTCTTTGTTAATTTTTTTTAAAACGTTTTATAAAACTTGTCATCAGATATTTCCTTCTTTTACTTGTATACTTCAAATAATTTTTCAAGGATAGTTATTTTAATACAAAGATAAATATTTAGATCTTTGATAAATAATAAGTTTGGAGTTATAAAGTCAACCGTTTATAAACAACTTAATTAGTTACTTATTTTAATATATGATCAGTGTGTAAAAAAACTTATGGTTATATAAGTTAGGCAAATAAAATATTTAAATGGATTTGCTTATCATCTAAGTGATAGTTATATCTAGAAATACTATATGCAATTGGACTATTTTAATTTTAAATGAAGCTAAGTTAAATATATTTTGATACTTAATTTGGAAACAATACTTTAAAAACAAGATTAATACATTATAGTTTTTAAATTTTAAACCATAAATATTTAAGATACACGCTTTTCTAAAACAACATGCGTTGTTCACGTGATGAATTGGTTGACCCGGCATAGTTATAGTTTTCAAATAATATTTTTAATACGTCATCTCTAATTCTATTCACTACAACAAAAATGGCTTTTAAGGACCTTTTATGTGGGACGCCTGTAAAATAAGGTCCTAAAAACTATTTAATAGGACGAATGAACTTTTAGGGTCCTTTTATAATAGACGCTACTAAACCAGTGTCCTAAAAAGCTATTTAATAGGATGGATGATTCTTTGGGGCCCTATTATCATATAACTTAATAAGACACTTAAAATGTGAATCCTAATAAGGTAATTTATAAGACATTTAGTTGTTGGTGTCCCATTATATGGTAATGTAATAAGACACTTGATCACCGGGGGTCCTATTATAACCTAACTTAATAGGACACTTTGTAGTTAAGTCATAAATGTTCGATGTTATAGGACCCTTTCTAGTCGAAGTCATATTAGAACATAACTTAATAGGACACATGACAAATGGGTCTTATCCCTTTAACCTTTATAGGACGCTTAGTCATTGTAGTGTTATTATAATACGCCGTCATAGGATACATGATACTTGAGTCATAAAACATCAGTTTCATAGAACGCTTATTCGCTAAAGTTTTATTATAACATAACTTAATAGGACACTTAACATTTGAGTCTTATAATATTAACCTTTATAGGACGCTTAATCATAGTGGTGTTATTATAATACACCATAATACAACGCTTGATATTTGACTCATAAAAAATCATTTTTATAAGACAATTATTCGCTAGAGTTTTATTATAACATAATTTAACTAGACACTTGACACTTGGGTTTTATTACTTTAACCTTTTATAGTGGTGGTGGTGGACAGTGATAATGGTGGATGGTGGTGGTGGAATGTGGTGGTGGGTGGTGGTGGTAAGTGGTAGGTGGTAGGTGACGGTGGTGGTAGGGTGTGTGTAGTGGTGGTGGACGATGGTGGTAGGCTGTAGGTAGTGGTGGTAGACGGTATGTGGTGGTGGTAGGTGGTGGTGGTAGACGGTGGGTGGTGGATGGTGTACGGTGGTCGTGGTGGGTAGTGGTGGTGGGTGTTGGTGGTAGGCGATGGGTAGTGGTGGTGGGTGTTGGTGGTTGACAGTAGTGGTAGACGGTGGTGGTGGTAAAAAAAAAAGGTTTAAAGGGTGTAATGAAAGGGGTGTAAGAAATTAGCTGTTAAAAAAATCCTAGCTAATGATCTTCAGCCAAGCTGGTTTGAGATAGAGTGGGTTTTCCCTTAGGGGTTCCCATACTAGGGGTAGGTCACAGGTTCGATCTATGCACACCACAAAAAAAAATTCCCGTGACGGTTTGAGCTTAGGCAAGGAGGACACCGGTGTGTAGGTAGGGATTCGAACTTGAGACTGCTAAATTAGGGCTGTACAAGGATTTCCGCTTACCAAACCTTCAAAAAAAAAAAAAAAAAAAAAAAAAAAAATCTTACATGAGATCGCATACATGCCACAACAAAGTTCCCTCTTTTTACTCGTTAAAACGATTTAATAAAATTTCTCTGCCCCCTAAAATCATTCCCTCCCACACCAAATTCCACCTACATCAAGTCAAATACACCAAATTCAATGTGAAAACCCTAAAACCCATCCAGTCTCCACCCTAATAATTTGTTATGCTATATTAAACCTCTTTTCAATATTAATTCCTAATAGTAATTCACTAATTTGATCATAGTTGGAAGTTTGATCATTTAATTTATTGATTACCCTTCATAGGATGGCGTGAAATTGTGGAGGTGAAAGAAATTGGTGTTACGATGCAGCAAAATAAATGTCTTGGTGTGGATAAAATATATATTTAGGGACTAGTTTATACCCCGGGAGCGTCCCGGGTTGAGAAATCTAAGTAAAGTAAATGTAATTAAAAGTATCTAAACTATAAAATGGCATCTATGTATCAACTTACATTAGATACTTTAAAAAAAATGTATCAAAAGATCCATTTCACCTTACAACATCAACACCTAAAAGTCTAAAACAGAATATTAAGATCCCAAGCACTTCAAGAGGACAAAGATTGTTTAGCACCAATACATTCAGTCAAAGGTCTTTAACTGCATATAATAAGATGTGAGCTATTTCAGAATATGGTAGAAAAAGAAAACATAGCAATTACCTGTTGGAGAGCGTCCCGGGTTGAAATATCTAATATGACAACATAATTAATGACTTGCCAATATATGATTAATGAATATTATTATTATTAATATTATTATTATTTTAAACAAATCTTTGCCACAAGTTATCATATTCTAATATAAAAAAAGGGTAATTGGGTCGGGTATCACCTAATCCCATGCCCGACCCAAACCCACAATTTTTTTTAAACTAATATATCCCGGGAGCGTCCTGGGTTGAGAAATCTAATTTGAAATATCAATTTTACACTTAAAATAGACTGATCCGTTTTACAGTTACATGCAGGAAAGCTTCGGGTAGCACTTAACCTAAAACAATTAACAATGTATCTTCAATGTTAGTGCATAACCTTAAACAATGTATAACTCTAATATTAAAACCTAACCTAAAACAATGTACAACTCCAATGCTAACACATGTTGTAAATAAAAATCATATTTACTGGTTTGAACATAACTAATGACTTTCCTATACATGATTAGTGAATAACCTGAACACTTTGTGTTTTTTTTCCTGTATGAACAAAACCACACAAAAAAATAGTCGTTTTTTTCTCCGTTTTTATATAGCACTATGGTACCCGTTGGAAAGATAATAAAACGCTCGTTAATTTGGTGTATTTTT
Organism: Ambrosia trifida; assembly: GCA_028751855.1. Taxonomy (NCBI): domain Eukaryota; kingdom Viridiplantae; phylum Streptophyta; class Magnoliopsida; order Asterales; family Asteraceae; genus Ambrosia; species Ambrosia trifida. The sequence continues at coordinate 25,457,669 of CM054123.1, read as the reverse complement.
TTCTTTAAAAAATCTCGTATATAAAAGATATTAACGTTTAAAAGTTATGGGAAAAAATATTATAGATAAAAATCTATTTTTTGTTTTTAAATTTTAAATTATTATTTTCCTAAAATAAAGCCATTGCCACATGGGATGACACATGGCACACTCAATGAAGAGAATACCCTCTTTGAGTGCCGTGTCATTAAAATGGCTTTGGTTTATTATATGTATAGATAGATAGATTAGAAGAGAATACATGTTATTTAAAGTGCTAAACATTCTCTCTTTGTTATAGGCCATTTTTCGTATTCGTAATCACATGTTATATCCAGGTGCCTTTTATTTTAAGGCATTAACCTTATTATATTTACATTATCAAACTCATTTTTGAATAATCTGTTTTAACATAACATTAGAATGCTTGCAGGTTGAGCAACATAAATAGATATTGTGATGTATTGTCTGGGTAAAGTGCTACTGTTAGATATATATGTTATGGCATATTGGTTTTATAGCATATACAGAAGAGTTAAATACATAAAATTGAGGTTTTTTATTTGAATTTGTGAAGATTGGAAGGCCAAACAGAACAAGTATCGTCAGGTATATATTCTGCACTTGAGGGTTTTTAGTATTACTAGATATTGTGATCCGAAGGCATTTTCTTTTTTTATTGGTACTTGAACGTTTACCTCACACCATTCTGAGTTGCCTATAGTTTTTTTTTAATTCTGTTACTGGCTTGGTATAACTGAACATAGTTATTATTGTTGGGTTATACTTCTGCTCGGTACTTATTTGCGTCTGTTTTTACATTAGTTTTGTTTGTATGAAGTTGCTAGCATGATTTTTCTAATTGATTGAAAATATGAGTTCCGTTTGGCTGAGTTTGGACGTAATTTGGATACTTTGTTAGACTATGGAATATGTAGAAGCTGCAAAATAGAGGTAAATTTTAACTTGTAGACTCATCTCAAGAATGATTGTAAGTTGGTGATTAAATAGGTTGCATAGGGTTACACTATAAAACAACAATGTCTATTGATGTTTTTTTTTCACATTAGTTTATTTCTATAAAAATCATAGCATGCTGAGAATCCTATAATTGTGTACGTGTTATTATCTTGAAAAAAACGCTCTCTAGAGGTATGACTGGCCGGACTTCCAAAATTCCGGCCACCATTCTTTCAAGAATCACAAAGGTTTTCATTACTAATCTGCCGGAGAAATGTAGCGGGAAAGACTTAGCTGACTTCATTCGAGAATATGGGGATATCTATGATATCTACATTGCACGCAAAAGAGATAAGTTTGGTAATCGTTTCGGGTTTGTTTCTTTTCTAGATGTTAAGGATTCTAAAGAGATTATACGAAAGATCCGCAATACATGTATTGGAGAGTGTTGGCTGAAGGCTAACATTGCAAGATTCACACTAGAGGAAGGGGAGATTCGTCAGGATCCGGAGATCTCTAAGAAGAAGTCTTACGCAGAAGAAGAGGGTAGTAAGGGTGATAAACCGCCTCCTTCGTTTTTTAATGGTTCCCGGTCCTTCACGGACACACTGCTGGGAAGACAAGGAACTCTAAAGGTCGGAAAAACTGTTATTATTGATGATAATTTCACGGCGTTTAACGACGTTATTGGGAGGGCGTTGGTTGTACGTTTGATTGATTTAGATGCCTTGAAAAACATCTACATCATTCTTAATGGATTGTGCCCCGGTAAAGGTAAGATTCAATATTTAGGAGGTCTATCAATTTTGATTACGTTCGAAGATAACAAGACGGCGTTAGAAGCTCGTGAAGCAGCCAAAGAAGTGTTAGGTCGGTTTTCATCGATTGATCTGTGGGAAGGCCAAGTTTTTGCGTTTGAACGCTTGGCTTGGGTTAAGATCGTGGGTATCCCCTTGCATCTTTTGTCGTCTCAGATTATTAACAATATAGGGAATGCGGTTGGCAAGGTTATTCATACTCCCAACAGAAGTGACGATGATGGGGACCTTTCTTACGACCATGTGGGAATCATTGCCGGTGATGGCAAAAGAATTGAAGATGAAATAAGTATTGTCTGGAAGGATAAGAAATTCTCGATATGGGTGACGGAAGATCAGAATGTTTGGGTCCCGGAGTTTTACAAAGTCCCATCTTATTCGGAGGATGATTGTAGTAACACTGTTGATGACGTAGATAGTTGCATGCATGACACCAATGACGAAGTTCAAGTCAACGATTCGCCGGAAAAGATGGCTGACGAGCAGGTCAATGGTAGGCATGCTTTTAATGATGGCATTAATGTTGGCAATGATGGTGACATTATTGCCAATTATGAGGGCAATCATTATGAAGATGAAACTCCTTTGATTGTGGAGTATAATGAGGAATTTATTCCAGGTCAGGATTTTGATTTTGAGGCCAATTGCTCCTTTGATGGGCCTGAGGATTTAAATGGGCCGAGTATTAATAAAAGAAAAAAGAAAGGTGGGCTGGGCTCCGTGGGCCAAGTTAATCCTGCTTATTCTAGCAGCCTAGAGAAAACCAAGGTGGGTAAGAAATTCAGAGTCCAACATAGTGAAGATCTTTTCGGGCTTGATCCCCTATTGGGCATAAACGCTCAGCCAGCCCAGTTTGATAGACTGGACCTGAACTCACAGCCAAGTGCTGTTGAGCTTGGGCCGGTTAATCCCCTTGACGCTGCTCCGTTTTTGAACACTAATGCTTCTCATGGTGCCGAAGACTCAGAAGTGGAGGCCACAATCGTTATGGGTGATATTCTTGGTGCGGACTTGTCTAAATCTCATGTTTTGATACAGGATTCCATCGCTACTGAAGGTTTACAAGAGGTGAAGAAATGAATTGTTTATCTATTAATATTAGAGGGATTGGTGGTTATGGTAAGCCGGGTTGGATCAAAAAATTAAAAAATGATAATGGTGTTTCCTTTATTGGTATGCAAGAGACGATGAGTAACAATATTCTCCCCGGTCTAGTTTCGGCTTATTGGGAAGGATCCGGTTGTGATTTTGATTTTGTTGCGGCTAATGGCAATTCGGGTGGCTTGATTAATATATGGGACCCAGAGGTATTTTTGAATGATAAGGTGACTAAAGATAACAATTTCCTGCACGTTGGGGGTTTTCTTATGGCGGGGTCGGTTCGTATTATCTTGTTAAATGTGTATGCTCCCCAAAAAAATGATGAAAAAAGGTTACTTTGGTCTAAAATTGAGATGCTTATTGATTCTAACGAGGGTTGGTGGATCCTTCTTGGAGATTTTAATGCGGTCCGTGATCGGGAAGAAAGGAAAAACTCCAAATTCGACAAAGCGTGCACTAGAGACTTCAACAATTTTATTGATAAGGTGGGGTTAAGGGAGTTCAATCAGAAAGGTTTTAGATACACCTATATGTCTTGCCGAAAGGGGGTGTGTACTTGGAGTCGTATCGATAGGTTCCTCGTTTGTGAAAATTTTGTCAAGTAGTGGCCGAATGCTTATGTTCGTGTCTTGAATAGGAACCTATCGGACCACTCTCCTCTTCTTTTCACGGTTGTGGACTCCAACTTTGAGCCCAAGCCGTTTCGCATGTTTGATTCTTGGGTTGATCGTCCGGGTTGTGTTGAAGTGGTTAATGACGTTTTTGCTTCTTGGGAGGCTCAAGGTCCGGCCGATGTGAATTTCCTAAAGAAACTTGGTGCTCTTCGAAACAGGTTGCGACAGTGGTTTCAGCAAGTGAGTTCCAATGAAAAGTTAGAAGAAATGCGTCTTCGAGAAGAAAAAGAAGAAATGGAACGAATTATGGAGACCAAAGAAGTGGAGGAGGTCGACGTGTGGATTTGGAATGAATGCAAGGTGGCGCTAGATAGTATCGAGCTTCACAAGACTAGAGATATTAGACAAAAATCTCGAGTCAAGTGGGCTTCTTTGGGAGATGAAAACTCTAAATTTTTTCATAATATTGTGAATGGTAGAAAAGCTCAAAACTCGATTCCGGGTGTGTTGATGGAAGGTGCTTGGGTCACTAAGCCGGCGATTGTGAAACGTGAGGTATTAAATTTTTTTCGCTCCCACTTTAAAGATAATATCCCTTTGCCCCCGAATCTGGTTTGTGCAGGCATCAAACAGCTTAACAATATGGACCGGGTTTCTTTGGTGGTGGGGTTCTCTAGACAAGAAATCAAAGAGGCGGTGTTTGATTGTGGCTCTAACAAGGCTCCGGGTCCGGATGGCTTCAACTTTCGTTTTGTCAAACGATTTTGGAGCTTATTCGAGGATGATTTTGTTAATATTATGCAGGAATTTCATGAGACTGGCGTTATTAATCAAGGTTGCGGGTCTTCTTTTATTACTCTTATTGCGAAGGTGAAGTCTCCTTTGGGCCTAAAAGATTATAGACCTATCACCCTTATTGGTATGATTACTAAAGTTATCTCCAAAATTCTTGCTAATCGTATCAAAAAGGTGATGGGATATATTATCTCTGAAGCTCAATCGGCGTTTTTATCGGATCGCTTTATTCTTGATGGTCCTCTTGTGGTTAATGAAGTGGTGGCGTTTCTAAAGAAAAAAAACAAGAAAGCGTTTTTGTTGAAAATAGACTTTGAAAAGGCCTATGACAATGTCAATTGGAATTTTCTAATCTCTATTATGACTCAAATGGGGGTCCCTATGAAGTGGTGTGATTGGATCAAAGGTATTTGCGTGTCCTCTAGAGCGGCCGTTTTGGTTAATGGGTCCCCTACGTTTGATTTTCAATGTGAAAAGGGGCTCCGTCAAGGTGATCCTCTTTCACCTTTTCTCTTCTTAATTGTTATGGAAGCTTTGTCTTGGATCCTTGATAAAGCTAGAGACGTGGGGGTTTTTAAAGGTATTCGGTTGGCTAGTAATGAGTTGGATGTGAGTCATCTTTTGTACGCGGATGATGCTCTGATTATGGGGGATTGGTCGTTCGAGAATGTTAAAAATATCGCGCGTATCCTTCGTATTTTCTATTTGTGTTCGGGTCTCCGAATCAGTCTCCATAAATCGAACATTTATGGTGTGTGTACGACGGACGGGGAGTTGGATAACATGTTGGAATTCCTTGGTTGCAAACGTGGAAATTTCCCTTTCACGTACCTAGGTATCCAAGTTGGTGCAAAGATGACTCGGGTTAAAAGTTGGGACTCGGTGGTTGATACGATCCGGAACCGGCTTGCCTCTTGGAAGGTTCGGCACCTATCTATTGGAGGCCGTTTGATTCTGTTGAAATCGGTTCTTGAAAGCCTCCCGGTGTACTATCTTTCACTTTATAAAGCCCCAATAGCCGTGGTGAAAAACATTGAGCAAATTATGAGACGCTTTCTTTGGGCCGGGCCCGGCATTGAGAATAAAATTTCGTGGGTCGCTTGGGACGTTGTTACTACTCCTAAGTGCAAAGGCGGGTTAGGCGTTTCCAAGATTGAAGACGTTAATAAAGCTTTATTGCTAAAGTGGACTTGGAGGTTCAACAAAAGAGGGTAGTAGTCTTTGGAAAAAAATTATTTTGGGATGTCATGGCTTTAGTAGACCTTGGTCTTTATTGCCATGTAATGCCTCGTCGACGGGTTGTTGGAAATATATTGTCAAAACAGGTGAATCTTTACTCCCTAATGGTCGGCGCCTGAACTCTTGTTTTGTTGGGAAGCTTGGTGATGGCCGAATATCAATTTTTGGTGTGATACGTGGCTCCTAGAGGCTCCTCTTTGGATCTTGTATCCTAACCTTTTCTTACTTGATAAAAACAAATGGTGCAAAGTTCGCGACAGGATTGTTTGGGTAGATGGGAACAATCAACTCAAGTGGGAATGGAGATACGAGCCGCAAACCCATCAGCAAATCAGCGAGTTATTTGACCTCCTGCAGCATATTTTCAATTTGGAATGGCAAGGAGGCGCTGATAGTTGGAGTTGGAGCGAAGAAAAAGACGGCCTTTTTTCAGTTGCTTCGGCCAAAAGATTACTCGCTAGTCCGATTGTGGGAGATGGCACTCTTGGGGTAAAATGGAAAGGATGGGTTCCGTTAAAGTGTAAAATTCTTACTTGGAGGATCGCGCGCAATCGTATCCCCACTACGGTTGAGCTTATAAAACGGGGAATTCCGATTCAACAGTCCGATTGCAGCTTATGTTTTGAGGATTTGGAGACCACTTCACACATCTTTACAGGTTGCCGATACTCTAACGAGGTTTGGTTTCGGGTGGAAAACTGGTGCAGGATCAGCCATTCTTTCTTGTTTGATATTCCGGATTTGCTAAAAGTCCCGGAATGTCAAACTGTGTCTAAAGATTCTAAGTTTATCCTCCGCGGCATTTGGTATACAACCATTTGGATGATTTGGAACGAACGAAATGAATGAGTTTTTAATGACAAAAAGAGGCATCCGGTTCAGCTTGTGGAAAACATTAAAGCGAAGGCATACTTTTGGATTCGTAATAGATCACGTTGGAAATTTAAGGATTGAAAAACTTGGTGTAATTTCCCTTTGGATTGATGTATTGTTTTTTTCGCTTAGTCCTTGCTTTAAGGACTAGCGAGTTTTGTTAATGAAGTTTTCCTTTCAAAAAAAAAAAAAAAATCATAGCATGCTAGTTTTTTTTTCACATTATTTTGACTAGAGTTTAATAAATGTTTGTTGAAAACTAAAATCTAGGCCAGAGATAAAGTTTTCCTTAAAAGCATTTTAAACTCTACCGAGACTGTAACAAGAGGATGGGTGAAGATTTTGGACCCAAATGAGCTAGTTAGTGGTATAGAGATTGGATCAGAATGGTGTGAGGTAAACGTTCAAGTACCAATAAAATAGATAAAAAGTTGGTGAGACCATATGGGTTATTTTCATTGCATTGCATTGTCTTTTCATCTTGGTATGTATTTGCTAAACTTGTGATACGAATAGTTTTAATAAGCTGGAACTTAATACTTATACATGGATGGTTTATTTGTAGGTAGTATGGATGGTTTATTTGTTAAACTTGTGATATGAATAATTCTAATAATCTGGAAATTAATGCTTATACATGGATGGTTTATTTGTAGGTAGTCCGTGATGATTGATGACGCATGATGACCCAAGATTCTATTCTGCTTGTTTCTTTAATTTCTTTGTTAAATGTTACAAGACTTTATGTTGGATAATGCTATAACTTATTTATATATAAAAAAGTTTTATAAATTTCATGATGGTATATACACAATACCTATTTGGATTTTATATGTTGATTGTCTTTTTATTGAATAATAAAAACCATTATTTGAATGTCCATAACCACATAGTAAAATTGTATGTGTGGATGTTTAAAGAAGCGTTGTATCATATGACTTGTTAGGACTTTGAAATTTTGTCCTATTAAACTTGTCAGAACATTGTAAAAGTGTCCGAATATGCTTTTCTTATGACGCTATATGGGTTGTTCATAGACATTATGCTACCATAAAATTGGTTTCATAATCTTATTTGGGATATTAGTACCCTTTTCTTGACACTAAAGAATCTATAATGTTGCATCATAAGGGTCCTAAAAATTAATTTTTAAGGACCCTTGTATTTGTATTAAAATATTAAAAGTAGGTAAGCACGTGTTAAAACATTGTAAAAGTGTCCTAATATGTTTTTATTAGGAGTTTTTTGAGTTTTTCATAGACATATTATACGACCATAAAATTGGTTTCATAATCTTATTTGAGATATTAGGACGTTTTTTAGGTTTTGGGACTTATTACGACCCCTTTACATGAAACGTTTTTACCGTTGGTCCTATCAAATAAAAGGTCCTATAAAATAACATTTTAGGACGCTTTTATATGTACTAAAAACCCCTTTTTGTTGTAGTGATTTATTCGGAAGTCCAACTCCATAAGTCGATTAATTCTACGCTTCTCGTAAGATGATCTCGAACGGTTAGGCTAGATTCTTAGTTTCGGTTAGAATTACCTTTGGTAGTAACCATAAGATTAATAACCTTTAGTTTATATGCGAATATCTCGACACGTTTTCGGGTGAACTACCGGGATTACCATCCGACCATTAGATAAAGTTCAATGTTAACGTAGTCTCTGGCATCGAGCCATTATTAAAAGCACCGTATGAATTAAACTATCCGATGCTCAACTTGAAGTCAGTTGCACTACATACGAGTTATATTTCCGTATAATAACATGAAAATACATCGGCTGTTAAAACCTACGAAGAAGATAAGAGTTAAAGTTAACTTTAAGTATGTGTACAGAATATAATATTTGTGTTTAAGTTATGATATGTTAATCTGGTCAAGACACTTTACTAAACGATTTAATTTTCAAATACAATAACCTTGTTGGTTAAAGTTGTCAGACTTGTTTAAGTATATATATTGTGAAAAAGATGATAAAACTATTTGTGAAATTATTTTATTTATTTTACAAAATAGGGTTTCTTTAGATATTAGCTTACGTAAAAAGGGTTTATAAAGTTACGTGCTAAAATTGAACAATATGTAAAAATGTATCTTCTTTATTAATAAATTATATTTTAGAAGCTATGTACATGTACTTATATCTTAGACTTTTTTGGGTTGTTATCAAAAGGACTTTTACAAAATATAGTATAGAATTTTACTTTGAATTTTTATTTATTTATTTTCTTTAATAATATTTAAAGATGGCTATAAATTATTAGAATTCAATATACGAGTTTAATATTACATAGAATAATATACACCAAATGTGTTATAATTTTTATGAACCCTTGTTTTCAAAATTGTATTCAAATAACAAATTTTAGTTGTTCATATGTAAATAAATATGAAGGGACGCAAGTCCAATAATACAACTAATTACAGATTTGATGCTATGAACTTACACCTATAAATCTTTCAAGTTTCATTGTTTACAAGTTATGCATGTAATTTAACATAGTAAAAGGCTTTAATTTAAAATTAATAAGTTATCTTGTCACTATATATGTGACACCCGGCATGTTTGGGTCAACATTTTATAAACACATAAGTCTACCTTAGCGAAAAACGTTTATTAAACATACTTGACGGGGTCAGTAGAGTCGGAACACAGTCCGTATTGTCCAGGGTTCAATGATTCGGGAGATCATTGGGTTAGTCACACACACACACACACACGATACGAGTCCCGTTGTTGGTGAATTACATAAACTAGTTAAGTGTATGTGTAGACTAATTGTCGTATGGTGGATTATATGCTTAGATGTGTTTAAATGATGTGTAGATAGTCATTCGTGCTTAAATATGTTAAACATAGACTAAGGTTGCATGCTCGTATGGTAGGGTGCGTTAAAATGCGTTAAACACGACAAATTGGAAAACTAGAAAAATGTGAGTCCTGGTTCTACCAATCGAATGGGCGAACCTGGACAATACTTCTGGTTCGACCCTTGTAAAAGGGGCGAACCTGGGATATGGAATTGAAAGAATTTCATTCGACCAAGTCAGGGTACGTTCGACCCTGTGAAAGGGTCGAAGGAGGGTACATTCGCCCAGGTAAAAGGGGCGAATGTGGACATAGTATAAATACCACACTTTGTCATTTTTCACCATTTCACAAACCCTAAACGCCTCAAAACACTCTCTAGTAACTTTAAACATTGGGGAAGGAGTTTTTGCCCTTGTTTTCTATAATCTAACCTACAAACATCTTCTACACAAAGATCTAAGGTGTGTTCTTCATTCTAAATCATTTTTAAAGCATTTCAATTCGTTTTCATTAAACCCCAAGAGTCCAGATCTGATTCAAACATGTTTTCATGGATAAAAACCTTCCTAATGTCTTTCTAAACAAAACCTATTCATAAACAATGAGTTTTCATACAAATTAACATGTGTTAATGGTGTTTTATGTGATGTTATGTATTGTTTGATGATTGATTGTTGTATAGATGTTATAACAATGATCTAGGACTGTTATTGATGATGATTTATGATTGAGATAGGTTACAATTGATTATTGATGATGTTATGCTCATTTTAGGGATTTTGGGTTAGATCTAGGGCTTGTTCATGATGATAGTGATAAGGATATGATTGGGGGATTTATTGTTCATGATAATCTGAGTATATTAAGTTGATTATTGATTGATTTCATAAAGTTTCCTAATTGGGTAAAGATTGCATGCAAGATTGTTAGGACAAAGAGGATTGGTGAAACCACTTTTAAAACCTTAGTCTAATTCACTTCTGTCATTTTGGCTAAGTATAGAAGTACTGAAGAGAAGACAAGAAACTGCTGAAGAGAAGATATGAGAAGTGCTGAAGAAGAAACTTCATCAGAAGTTCTGAAGTCCAAACCAGACAAGTTCACTTCAGAAGTACTGAAGACAAACTACTCATCAGTAGTTTGTCATTTATCAGCACTTAGCATCAGATATTTTCCACCGCCTTTTGTATCAGTAGTTTATTGTTTATTATTACTTTTAGCTGTAATTGTTTGTTTCAATGTTGCAACTTGTGCAACTTGTTTCTGATGTTTCTGTACTTGCTTTATTGGCAAGATACATGCATGTAAACGTCTATAAATAGGAGGCTTCAACCTTCTATTTTAGATATTGATTTTAATAGAAAAATCCTTCAAACACTCTCACTGTTCTATTCCATTTCTGTATTTATTGTGAATCTGCCTAAGTATCTAATTCTCATTTACTGCTTAGATTCATAATAAATACTTGTCATTATTAGTTTCAATCATCAAGAGGGAGTAATAACTCCTCTTAAGTATAAAAAGTGTTGCTTTAACTTATACATTCCGCTGTGCTTATAATCTGATATACAAGATCTTGCTAAACACTTAAGTGTCAAAGATAGCAAGTTCTTACTTAAACAAAGAGCATACTGATCCAACAATTGGTATCAGAGCATTGGTTTATCTGATCACATATCAATCTAACAAATTGAGAATCAGACACAAAGCTCTTATTGATACTCAATAAAAGATCAAAATTTCACTTTTTATCAACATCCATCACTTAAAAGAGTCATCTGACAAATCAATACTCTTTAAAATGGATCCACATAATACTGGTTCTGCCACTAAACCTGCCATGCTTGTAAGAAATGAATACAACATATGGCAAAAGAGAATGGCACATACCTTGTCACAGACCAACACAGGTTGTTGGAGATCTGTGATATATGGTCCTCACAAACCAGTAAACATAAATCTTGAAACTAAAGTTAAGGTTCCTAAGAACCAAAAGACTATACTGATGATGATTTCCTAAAACTTGAACTAGATGCAAAAGCATTCTCTATGTTGGCAATGGCTCTCCCAAATGAAATATACTCTGGCCTTTTACATTGTGAAAGTGCCAAAGAACTCTGGGATTGTCTTAAAGAACAGTTTGGAGGAACTGAAGAGGTGATTGCCAACACCAGAGAGATTTTAGCTCAACAATATGAGACATTTGCTCACATTAATGGGGAAACTTTAACTCAACAATTTGAAAGATTCTCCTCATTAATATCTGAGCTAAAGTTAAATGGTCAGACCTATACAACAGTATCTATGCTACATAGATTTTTAAGGTCTTTACCAAACAAATGGGAAACATACTCCATTGTTTTAAGATCCTCACCAGATTTTGGCTCCCTCACTCTTACAAAACTCCATGGGAGATTACTTACTTTTGAGAGAGAAATTGATCAAAAGAAGAAATTACAATCATCTGGTAAAACTGCTGATGACTACCTACCAGGTAGTACAACACTTTTGTGACAAGACTCACCAACTTGTTCCTATGGATCTTATGACAACATTGACATAACAACTGGGATCTCATCAGAAAGATCTTTCCCAGGTTATGACAATGATGACCAAAGTCAAACTGCTGATAATCTATGTTTTATCATGGATGATTTGAAAAACTTTAGCAGTGATGACTTAGAAGAAATGGACATTTTACACCAACTGGCCATGCTAAGCATTAAAACTAACAAGTTTTATAAAAGGTCAGGAAGGAAATTTCCAGGATTGACCAGTAATACAAAAATTGGTTTTGACAAATCTAAACTGAGATGTCACAAGTGTCAGAAGTTGGGACACTTTGCTAGAGAGTGTAGAAACTCTAGCTTTAACCAATCACAATCTGGAAATAACTTTAACCCCAATTATAATAGGAATAATGGAACTCAAGGGAGTGCTCATTTTGTACAGGCACAAGCTCCTGAACAGCAATACATGCCACAAGTACAATATGTTCAAATGCCTGCTCAACAGATGCAGAGCCAACAATCAATCCCTCCCTTTCCAGCTGCTCAACAACCTCCACAGCCTCAACAACCCTCTCAACAAAGTCTTTTCACCTCAGGGTATGTTGACTGGAGCAGTCTTCCTTTTGACACCACAGAGTGCAATCCTGATGCAGACAACAAGTTGTTTGACATCAACTGGGGAGAACCAGACAATGGCAGAAAGAACTTTGCCCTAATGGCATTTGAAGGCTGTACTTCAAAATCTGCATTGTCACAGGTATCAAAAGAGTCTTTGACAAAACTTTGCTCAAATTCTTGCAAAGAATCTTTTGCTCTCATAAGAGAGACAAATGTGCACTTACAAGGAAAAGCCAATGATTTAGAAAGAAAATACACTCAGATGAAATGTGATTTAGAGAGAAAACTTACTGCTAAAACAAAAGAAGTCTCTAAATTAACTAACTCAGCTATTGAAACCCAAGCACAAATTAAAATGATGATAGAAGATCTTGGAAATGTCAGAAAAGAGCTTGCTGACACCAAGATCAGTTGTGAAAAATGGGTGGATTCTTGTAAGGGGTACCAGTTATTGCTAAACAAACAGAGTGCTTCAAATGTTAAGTTTGGCATAGGGTACCATCATGTTGAAACACCAACAGATTTCTCTCCCAAAACTACTGAAGATGGGAGAAAAATTGTTTCAAATGAAACTTCTGAAGGGAAAGACTGCACATCTTTCCATGAAAACTTTCTAAACAGAAATCCTGGTATTTTCAAAGAAAGTACTTCAGAAGTATTAACAAAATCTGACAACAAGCCATCAGTAGTTTCATCTACATCAGGAGTTGAGACCCTGAAAACTACTGATGAGCAAAATCTTTACACTAATGTCAGAAATTTGCCTTTAGATCAAAAACAAAAGGCAAAAGAGTGTGAAATTTGTGGTCTGTTCAACCACAAAATAGAGTTTTGTAGATACAGAAAAGGAATTCAGTTCAATCAAAAAATTAAACAACAGGTGGTGGGAAATCAAATCAGAAATGATTATGAAAGAATCTTTAAACCCAAGAAACAACAACCTGAAAACACCTTTTCTCAGAAAAGGATAAAATCTCAACTAAAATCTTTTTCTCAAAATTCTTTGTCAGTAGTTAGACCTGAATCATCAGCAGTTTCACAAACTGCTGAGATTCAAAATCTAATGAACTTAGTACAACTACTGACTACCAAGGTTGATGGTGGTCCTGAAAAGGATACCACCATGGCTCTTAATGAATAATCCATTGCCAAAAAGACATGGATTTCTCAACGTGGTCAAAAACAAACTGTAACTGTTCTCAAGAGCAAACCCAAAGCCAAACAGGCTTGGGTTCCTAAATCTAACTAATTTGCTATTGTGTGCAGAGAGTTTCCAGGGGCTTAAACAGCATATGGTACGTTGATAGTGGAGGCTCTATGCACATGACTGGATGCAGATACCTGATAAACAATTTTATCAGCCAAAGAGAAGGATCTGTATCCTTTGGGAACAATGCTAAGGGATATGTGCTAGGACATGGCAATGTCTCCTCTGGCAAAATACAGTTTGACAAGGTCAATCTGGTTGAAAACCTTGAATACAACTTGCTGAGTGTGTCACAAATGTGTGATAAAGGATATTCTTCCTTTTTCACAAAGACAGCATGCAAGATCATCTCACCAGAAGGCCAGAAGTTGATAGAAAAGATCATTGAAGATCATACTTTGCTGATTGCCAAAAGATGTGGCAATGTCTATGCAGTGGACATTGAGAAAGACAAAGTATTGAACAACACTGCATGTTTCTTCTCAAGGGCATCAACTTCAGAAACTGATCTCTGGCACAGGAGACTTGGCCATGTGAACTTTAAAACCATAAATAAAGTCACAAAAATAGGCTTGGTCAGAGGTCTACCTTTGAAAGTATACCAGTGTCAAGAACACTGTGTATCCTGTTTAAAGGGAAAACAGCATAAGTCCTCCTATAAGTCTATTGAAGAATCAAAAACAACTGCATGTCTTCAACTACTCCATATGGACTTATTTGGACCTGTCAAGATTATGAGCCTTGGTAAAAAGAAGTACTGCTTAGTCATCATTGATGACTACTCAAGATTCACATGGGTATTCTTCTTATTCTCCAAGGATGAGGCTGCTGAAATCATCAAGTTCTTCATTCTACAAGTGGAGAAACAATATTCTCTACCTGTCAAAACCATTAGAAGTGATAATGGGACAGAGTTCAGGAACAAAACTCTGGATGAATACTGTTTGTCTAAAGGGATTATTAGACAATACAGTGTTCCCAGAACTCCTGAACAAAATGGTGTAGTAGAATGGAAGAACAGAACCTTAATAGAGGGAGCAAGAACAATGTTAGCTGATTCTGGGCTATCCTTGTACTTTTAGGCAGAAGCAGTTAACACATCATGTTATGTTCAGAATAGAGTTCTTGTGGTCAAGAGACATTCCAAGACTGCCTTTGAAGTTCTTCATGGCGTGAAGCCCCTTATCTCCTTTTTCAGGGCTTTTGGGTGTCAATGTTTCATCTTGAACATCAAGGAATCTATTTCAAAGTTTGCTGCCAAAGTTGACTCAGGTTACTTTCTTGGTTACTCTTCAACTAGAAAAGCCTACAAGGTTTTTAATTCTCACACCAGGACAGTAGAAGAAACATTGAATGTCAAGTTCAATGAGTCAAAACACACTCTTATTCCAGCACATCCTGCTGAACTTTTTGACCTTGACAACTTCCATTTTGGACCTGAGAAGGCTGTTACTTCATCAAAACCTACTTATTATGGTGACAAAAGGTTTGATGATGAGGATCCCACACCATGGACTCCTCAAACAGTTATCAAGTCAACTTCAAAATCATCAGAAGTTCCCCAAACTTCTGATCAAACAAGTACTGAGGAACAAACTCAAACTTCTGGTTCAGTAGATCCAACTACTGAAGATCAAGGAACATCTGAACCAGATATTATAGACCTCGGTAGTTTGTTTGAAGAACATGAGCCACCTACACCTGTCAGTGGTTTACAACAACTGATTGAACACAGAGATCATCCACTTGATCAAATCATGGGTGATATAGCTTCAGGTGTTCTTACCAGAAACCAGCTCTCCAACTTTTGCCTATTTTCAGCATTTATCTCACAGTTGGAACCAAAGAAGTACCAGGAAGCCCTCAAAGACAATAATTGGGTGCAAGCTATGCAAGATGAACTGCTTCGGTTCAACAAGCAACAGGTCTGGGAAATCTGTCCCTTACCTCCAAACAAGCAACCAATTGGCACAAGATGGGTTTTCAGGAACAAACAAGATGAAGCTGGCATGATAATCAAGAACAAGGCACGACTGGTAGTTCAAGGGTACTCTCAAGAAGAGGGAATTGACTATGATGAAACCTTTGCTCCAGTTGCAAGGCTTGAGGCCATCAGATATCAATCAGCACCAAGGGAATCACACCTTATAGCAGTCAAAAGAATTTTCAGATATCTGAAAGGAACTCCAACACTTGGAATTTGGTATCCTGCTTCAAGCAATACCAAGTTATCAGCTTTTTCAGATAGTGACTATGCAGGGTGTAAGATGACAAGAAAGTCAACATCTGGTGGTTGTCAATTCTTGGGTAACTGTCTAGTGTCATGGCAATCAAAGAAGCAAACATCTGTTGCAACTTCAACTACTGAAGCTGAATACATTGCAGCTGCAAGTTGTACATCACAGATTCAATGGCTCCAATATCAACTTCTTGATTATGGAATCAAAGAGACCAAGACACCATTGCTTGTAGACAGCAAATCTGCCATTAGCATCATTCAAAATCCGGTACAGTTCTCAAAAACTAAACATATTGAGATCAGGTACCATATCATAAGAAATTGCTATGAAAAAGGCAAGATTGAGGTGAAGCATGTAGCAACAGCTAATCAAATAGCTGACATCTTCACAAAACCCCTTGACACATAAACATTTCAGAAGTTAGTATCCATGCTTGGGATGCTAAATTTGTAAGTGTTTATTTTATTGTTCTGCACATATTTTTCATTTTCCACTTACAAAAAGACAAAAAAAAAATCTGAAACAAAACTTCTGAAAAGAGAGAAACTACTGATGAACAAAACATCAGTATAGGGATAATTTCTAAAAAGTGGAAAACTTCTGATAAAATAACCTTCAGAAATTGTGAATAAAAGTATTTATAAAACATTTCTCATCAGCTGTTAAAACTACTGAAGAGGAAATGGGAACTACTGATGAAGATAATCCTTCATCAGCAGTTTAGTCAAAAAGGGCAAATCTGACTTTTCCCATCATCGGAAGTTTAACCTAGGCGGTTTAAAACTTCTGATAAAGAGATTTTTAACCAAGGCGGTTTACAAACTTCTAATAAAGAAGATTCAAGCGGTTAAAAACTTCTGATAAATACCTTTTTCAACACTTATCCTTTCAAACTCAAAAATTCCCTCCTTCTCTCTCAAAAACTCTCTTAAAAACCTAAACCTGCAAATCAACTGTTCGATCAACAAAAACCCAAACCACATGGCTCTCGTTCTAAAACAAGGACACAATCAAAGGGCCTTTCTTGAAAAACAAGAAGGCTGGTCCCAATACGATGAGATCATTGATCTTGTCGTAAAATCCCAATATTTTACTGCTCTCACAATCGACCCACCAATTCATACTGAAACTCTAAATGAGTTCTGGGCTAATGCTGAGACGGTGATGGTTGATGGTGAAATTATCTCCCTCAACTCAAGAATAAAAGGGAAACCACTGACCATCACACCGGCCACACTGGCAACAAGACTGGGCCTGAATGATGTAGCTGCCCCTGATCATGTTGCTAACACTGACATTCACTTAACCGTGACAGAGTGTGGTTATCAAGGTACTCTCTCCCATGCTACTATCTTCAAAAAATATTTTGAACCAAAATACAAGCTTTTGTTTCATTATATTATTATGTGTTTGAGTCCAAAGACAGGGTCTTATGACCAGATGCCCTCTACTTTTCAACCAATATTTCATTCCATAGTGAATGAAACCAAATTCAGGGCATCAAAATTATTTTTCAATGAGTTGGTGTTACATCATAATAATACCAAGAAAAAGTTTTTGTTATACCCAAGGTTCATTATGCAATGCATAATAGGGGAACTGGGTAATGAGGTGCTTGTGGGAAAAGTTTCAACTTTAAATCCATTAACCTCACAAGCATACTCTAGGCATAACAAACCGGCTACCTAGCCAGAAGATGATCAGGGAGAACAACAACAAGTCCCCCTGAAACCCACATCTTCCAAACTCACACCATCAAAAGCCAAAAATCCCAAGCCAACAAAGACAAAAACCCACCAACCCAAAAGAAAAGCTGTTCAGGAGGATGAGATGCCTGAACATGCTCATGAGCAATCTGCTCTTCAAATAGGTGAGACTGAAACACCCTCTCAGTCTCATCCATCTCAAACCCCACCAAGAGCACCCATAAAAATCTTATTCAAAAGAAAAAGACTTAGAAAAACTGTTGTAACTGACACTTCTTTTGAAACTACTGACCAACCTATTGAACCTATTGCCCAAACTTCTGAACCAACCCCTCAAATTTCTGAACCAGAGGCAATAGAGATAGCCAAACTTCTCTCTGGGCTAAAAGAGAAAGTCCCATCTGATAATGTCAGTCCCCTACAACCACAACAAACAGGGGACATAACCACAGAATCAGACATGGATGTGGACATCACTAGCCCTAACCCAAGAGATGAGGGTGGACCAGAGTCTTTAAGCCCAATCTTAGAGACTCTTGGGGCATCTGAGGCTGCTACTACTCAGTTACCACCCAGTGGTGGATCTGAGGATAGAAGTAAAACAGCTAAGACCTCAGATGTTGCAACTACTGATGAAGGCTTAATGCCTGAAGTAGGAAATCCTCAGAACCAAGAACAAGAGGTTCATGAGAGAACTGAGTTGGGCTCAGCTCATGATTTAACTGAGACAGTCCTCATTGAGGACAACATCAGGGATTCAGATGATTCCATTAATTTGGATGATGATTCAACAACCAAAACTACTGAATTGACGGCACTTTATGAAGGTCCTGTTTCAGGGGTATCCAAGCTCAAGAAGCTAGTCACCCCTGAACAGGTTAAAGTCAACTCAATCCCTAAAACCCCTAGAGTGGCATCCTCTGTACAACATGAGGATCTCCTAAAAACACACCCTTCACATCAAATGCCTACCCAATTCCCTGGGCCTTCAAGCATAGACATGAACCAACTATGCAGCCCAGGTGGTGAACTTTATCATATGATGAATGCCAAGATGATGTGACATCTCCATAATTTACTATTTTGGGAAACTTGTAAAACGACTAGATTTTGGTGTAAAATCGGTAGGGTTTCGTAGGGATATGTTAATGATAGTTGACTGCTGTAACTCATGATGTTTCGTGATGTTTTCGGACGTTTTTGATGCGTTTTTGAGGAAACCGAATAACAGGGTCGAACCTGGAGTACCTTCGATCAGTCGAACGGTCGAAGGAGGATCTCCAGGTTCGAACCTAGTTACTAAATGGTCGAACGTATTGCAAATGGGCGAAGGAGGGAGAAAAGGGGCGAAGGTAGCCACATTCGACCGTTTAAAGCCTCATTCGACCACTTAGAGCTACATTCGACCCTACGATTTCTAAAATGAGATTTTTGATGCAAACTAAGTGTTTTATGCTTGAAACTTATGTGTTAAACTTATGTGCATGACTAATTGATGTAATGGGTCACCAACGGGATGTCGGGTCGGTCTGGGATGTCCGGTTAACGTTTAAAACACACTTTTTAACACACGTAGTCAAGATCTGGACAATCGGGGACTAGTTAGCCTTCGGGTTAGTAATCATCACACTTGTGTAAACTCATTGATAGGTTGTCACTAGTTGGGATTATCATACACGTGTTGGATTTCTAATTATCAGAAGACGCACTCTAAGGTGAGTTCACGGCCCCTCTTTTATACACTTTTCTCTCGGGGGAGAAGCATGCCACATGTTTTAACAAATACAACGTTTATGTTTTGAAACGCAACGCTTATGAAACATAATGCTTTTGAAACGCAACGCTTTTGAAACACAATGCTTTTGAAACGCAACGCTTTTGAGACGCAACGCTTTTGAAACACAACACTTATGAAACGCAACGCTTTTGAAACACAACGCTTTTGAAACACAACACTTATGAAACACAACGCTTTTGGAACGCAACGCTTTTAGAAACATGACGCCTTTTGGGAATGTGACTCTTTTGAGAAAAGTGACACGTTTGGCACTTGGCATATTTAACATGGGCACTTGACACTTTTAAACATTGACACTTGGCATTTGGCACTTGGCGCTTGACACTTATTTACTATACGACGAAACCTAAGTCCCTATTGAAACCATGAATGTGCGGGGCACAACGGGGGAAATGTGGATAGATCTATCGGGCGTGACGAACCCCACCTGACGGCTGGGAGCCGGGCAGGTGCATATTGTCTCTACTTGACACTTGACACTTGGCACATGGAAAGCAACTTGAGCAACGTTTGTCAGTAATGGTTTTAGCAACATTAGTAGTAAGGGAACGTTTGTTATTTACTTGGAACTTTTGCACACTTGGCACTTTATGAGGAATCGCTTTACACATGAAAACGTTTACGAACTTAAAACTTGTGAACTCACCAGCATTATATGTTGACGTCTTTTTGGCATGTTTTCTCAGGTCGCTAAGGTAACAGCATTGAGTATAGGCGCACGGAGTCTCACGGCGTCTAGGGATCATATGCATGTTTTGTTAAACATTTCAGACTCTGAGTTTTACTTATAAGTTATAATAATACATTTTGCTTCCGCTGTGTTAGAACGGTTTTGAATCTCAATGGTAGTTTACGTTGTTTTCTTATCATATAGATGTCGTTTATTGTGACCATTGACTTGGATCCTGGTGTGTCACGCGCCTCGCGGTAAAACCCCGCACGTGGAAATTTGAGGGTGTGACAATATATAATATATGGCACGACATACTAAAAAAATTTTGGCATAAAATTAAGTATGTCACCTGCCAATAAATGAAATTTGAGTGTCAGCAAGTTAGTGGCCCGTTACCACCGTCAGATACTCCCATTTGGAAATGGACGAGAGCTTGACATATTTCATTACATATTAAGTACCTCACTTTCCAGCAAATGAAGATGGAGGATCACGAGCCAACATACTGTTACTGTCGCTAGATACTTTTCTTTGATCTAAATGAATTATACTATAGGGCTGCCTAAGATGTTAAAATAAAAAAAAATAACATTGTAGATTATCCATATCGTCTCACTTATTACCTATTTCAGTAGGGATTTTCAGTTAGTAAGTTATTCAGAAAATGTCTTTAGAAGATTATTCGATTCCATTGCACGCCTTCATCAATTGTTTAAGATAGAAACCCACGCTTCACATCATGATTTTGGAAAGGCTTCCAAAATTCTTGGGATGCGCGTCTGAAGTTTAGTACTACTTCCCGACCTCAGACAAATGGACAATCCGAACGAATAGACCAAACGCTGGAAGTTATGCCTAGAACATGCACGTTATATTCGAACAGTAACGGGGATGAATACTTGTGCTTTGATGAATTCGCATACAACAATAGTTGGCAAGCAAGTATTGGTATGGCTCCATTCGAGTTATTATATGGTTGTAAATATCGAGCATCAATATGTTAGGAAGAAGCTGGAGAGAAGATTATTAACAGACCAGAGTTAGTCCAAATTACCAATGAAAAAGTCACTATTGCACAAGAGAAGCTGAAAGAGGCTCAGAGCCGACCAAAGAGTTATGCTGTTAAAAGTATCACCTTAGCGTGGCGTTCGTAGAATTGGAATCAAGAGAGGGCTTAGTCCACGTTTTATCGGTTTGTTTGAAATTCTCGAAAGAATTAGGGAAGTGTCGCATCGACTAACACTACCGTCTACACTCTCGCACGCTCATAACAGTTTTCGCGTATCCCTGTTTAAAGGATACAATTATCATTCGCTCCCTATTATTAGTTATCTACAATCCATGAGGAATATCATATGAAGAGAAACATGAATATATGTTCTAGATGGACAAGAAAGAGTTATGCATAGGAAAATTATTATTTTATATTATGTGGAAAACCACTCTATGACACCCCAGGAAAATCCCACATCGGCCGTGGCCAGGAGAGATCCTTGGTTTATAAGTAATGTCTTGCCTCTTAAATCACCAACGCGTTTTGAGGCTTAATGTTAGTGGATGAGAGGAGAACTCCACAGTTAAGCGTGCTCAGGTGGGAGCAGTTTCAGGATGGGTGACCTCCTGGGAAGTTTCCACCGGGGCACCCAAAAACAAATCCGTGAGCTCTGGTAGGGCAAAGCAGACAATATTGGTGGTGAAAGGGGCAGGGTGTTACAGATGGTATCAAAGCCACTCCTATGTCGTTCGGGATGGTGGGTGCATACCTCATCAGGGATGATGAGACTCTAACAGGGGGTGAATGTGACACCCCAGGAAAATCCCACATCGGCCGTGGACAGGAGAGATCCTTGGTTTATAAGTAATGTCTTGCCTCTTAAATCACCAACGCGTTTTGGGGCTTAATGTTAGTGGATGAGAGGAGAACTCCACAGTTAAGCGTGCTCAGGTGGGAGCAGTTTCAGGATGGGTGGCCTCTTGGGAAGTTTCCACCAGGGCACCAAAAAACAAATCCGTGAGCTCTGGTAGGGCAAAGCAGACAATATTGGTGGTAAGAGGGGCGGGGTGTTACACACTTTGAATACGAAGCAACATAGGAAACCATAGCATCGATTCTCTTAGCATATCCTAGTCTCTTGAAGTCATATGGCATTTAGTCCAGGTAACTGTGAACCTTGCTTTACGATCTGTGATATTTTCTGTTGCTTCCGAGGCTATTTATGCTTTGATTTATGTAAATATCTCTTAAGTATGATTAAGCATATCTATATGAAAGATATCAGTGCCTATAGGTACATGTTAACGATAAGTATCTGTCGATTTTTTTCATGCTTAGATATGTTATTATGTGTTATGGAGGACCACTAGGGCACGGTTGTAAGGTAATTAATAATTATGGTCATGAACATAATTGAGAATTACAGGTACATATGTGCGCTTCTGGGATTCCTATGATTTAGGTTAGTGACCCCGCTATGAAACTCACAATTATTTTACTTCTGTGATCTTCCGTTTCCTGACCTCCAAATTTAGAGACATAAATTTTTAAGGGGGTAATAATTATAATACCCGTCGAATTAAAAACGGTATATAAGAAACAATTCTTATTAAATTTCGTTCATGATATTTCATGCTACGAAAATTCTTAAAATAATAATAATAATAAACAAGTATATATATAATATAGGGTAAAATCTACATCTACACTATATAATAAAAGAAAACAATTTGTGGACATATGTCATCATCCATTTAGACAATTTACATTTTGGTTTTTCTTTATTTCTCTCTCATATTTATTGCTTAAATCTATACTATGTTATAAAGCATGAGGGAAGGATTCCAACCAAATTTAAGTAATTACAACATATAATGCATATGGTACAATAATTTAATAAGGTTAGTAAAGGGGCAAAATAGTATTTTTACATGAATATTAAATTGATCATGAAATAGGTTAAAATAATGAATAATGCATGTATTAAATTAGAGGGAAGTCCTTAAGCTTTCTACCAAATTATTATTATTATTATTATTTTTATTATAAATAAATAAATAATTACCGATCCCTACCGATTGTGCTACTGTAGTATGACGGGAACCACAATGAAAAAACTAGACGATTCATAAAGCTAACCGTTGCACAACAACAAAGTCGGTTAGGGTTTAGTGAGATTAATAATGATGATAAACACTCAATAGTAATGACGATAAACACTCAACAATTTATAAACTGATATAACATTAATCTTGAAGTTCTTCTCATAAATTTGTATGTAAAAAAAATATGAATTAAAATAAAATACATGTTTTATACTTGGAGTAATATTATGTTAAGAAATTGTATATATATAATTTTCATCAAAATCTATAAATGTAATCCTAACAAATTTAAAAAGACCAGGAAGTAAATATCAAAATGAAATTAAACGTATATGATTATAGACTTAATAATTATGGGTTAAAACCTCTTGACTTCGTAAAACCAAAAGCCAAAATAAATAAATAATACAACCTTTCATGTACTGGTACATTATTAGCCTTAAATAGTCAGTTTTTTTCGAACCTATAAATTGTGATGTCAAGCAAGGTGGGGAAAAACCAATTATAAATCACTGTTTGATTCCCTCTTAGTTTCATCATCCGCTGTCCCATGGTGTTTCCACAACCACCTCACATGGATTATCAAATCCTAAAAATATCAGTAGCTATCTACGGACAAACCAAAGTTGTCCACCACAAAGACTTGTCGGCATCCGCAATTGTTTTCTAGGTGCAAAAAATAGAGTTGCGTCTGATTTCATTTAGGTCTAAAAGAAGTAATTTTGTTTGATGTTAAAGAGAGGTATAATTTCTAAATTTTTTCTTTACTTGTAAATGTCATGGAACGGTGGAGTGCTGCCCATTTTTAACGACTTGATTTGCTAAGAGCGAGCGTTAGGACTTGATTGTCTAATGTGTATTGTAGAGAGAAAATTTAAGTGGCAACTACAACATGTTTATTACCATATAAATCTTAGTTCTTTTTATCATAAGAACATAAGTTGTAGAAATCTTAGATATTTTGTAAAAAAAAATAAAACTTTGGAAAAATTTAGAAATTTCAAGAAATTAAAGATTTCTTTTATTTGATTATGATAACAAAATTCCACCTATTGCCTATCTACGTTAGATTTAAATAAATATTATCATGAAATTTGATTATGACATGTAGGTTATACGACGACCTCCCATGGCATCATCACTTCATTGACTACTTGATTGTCTTAACAATTTTATCTTTCAATTGCGTATTGTCAACTCCGCCGCAACGCGCGGGCTCCACACTAGTATAATATTATATCAAAAAACAAATGAGTTTAATATGAAATTAATTATTAGTTTTTTAAACACACTTATATTTTTACTTAAAAACTTCACCAAACTTAGAAGTATGTTCAATAAAATATTAAAAACAAAGATTAATGATGGTAATTATTTTTATAAGTGATTTCTTAAAATTTTAAAATATTTAATGTGGTTGGTGTAAGAATGTATAAATATAATATGTGAAATAATTAAAAAAATTCTTTTAAATAAATGTTTTGACGATTGTATGTGTTAACAAACTATCTTATTTTTTATTCTATTAATATAATGCACTGGTTTATTCAACCATGCAATTCGTACAGGTTTTTAACATAACATTGTTACTTCTAATTATATAATATTTCATTTATTAACCCGTGTAATACACGAGATTATATCCTAGTAAAATAATAATAAGATGTGTTTAAGTATAAAAAAAGAGTGGGTTCCTATGTACCCAAGTCTAATCATACGATTTTTTTTGAATAATCTTGAACCTCTATTTTCAAATCTAGGTTATATATGAAACTTATGTTTTAGTTAATTTTATGTTTTGAGTTTTGAATCATTAATTTCTAGGACGAAATTTCTTTTAAGGGGGTAATAGTTGTAATAATCCAAATTTTATATCATTTTTTCAATTATAATAATATATGATATGTATAATTCAAATTTTAGTACATGTAGAAAAATAAAATATTTAATACTTGTGTTTTAAATATTATTAAATAAGTAGATAGAAGGTAAAACAACTCATTTAAATGACAGTCATTTGAACGAACGCTCGTTGTTGAGTATCGTTTAAAAGATATAATTAAAAGATATCTACACGAGTCATGTCATGTCTAGTAGATGAGATCTAGAGAAGTATTTAGTGTTATAGGACACCATATAGTAATAGTAATAATATATATATTTGAACCCTGTCCCGTTTTTAATGAAACTTAGGTTGACGTGTAGATAAAAATTAGCTTGTCTTAAAAATATATTCGGAATTTGCTAAAACGTTATAGGTTAAACTTTATAAGAGAAAAACAAGTTAAGCAGCTTAAATTAATTAATTATTAATGATAATAATAATAATATAATAATAATAATAATAACGAAAAAAAATAATAATAAAGATAAACATCCTACTGGCATTTGTGTAGATCAAGATATAGATTGAAGATAAAATTTCAAAGTGAAACTTGGGGCCAAAGTTTGGTCAGGCTTATATAAGGCAACGTTGTGAAACAATTCTTTTCACACATTTCATTCTCAGACACTTAAAAGCCAAGTAAAACTACCTGCTGATAAAATTAGGAGTTGCTTGCTAGAAGGCCACCCTTATAACCTCTTTTAAGATAATTACTAAAGCTCATAAAACAAGTTTGCACTGGTTTGGAACATTAAAGGTATGGATCCTTACCCCCACTCTTTGTTGCTTTCATATTCATTTGTTAAATAAACCCTTTTTAAATTTATATATCTTTACAAAGTCCCCACGTCTTTGAAACATCGATTCATTTGGCCGTCCGTTCATTTCATGTTCTTATTATAATATTGAATCTCGGATTAACTTTAATATCATGCGATAGAATTAAGTTGTCATACTCATTATCGCATGTTCCTGATATAAGTTTCATGTTGATAAGATTATATACGTTGCTATGGTTATGGAATAATTTGAATAAGACCCTTTGTACTCTGAAACCATGAGTTCCGCTTCTCGTGGAGTGTCCCACGAGCATGTTGTTGCGGCATCAACAACATGTGCTCCACCCGTGACGGAGAGATCAGTTCACGGCGTCTATTAAGTACAAGTGTGGTACATATGGCTATTAGGAGGCGTAAGGATCGATCCTAGGATTTATGTTATGGAGGTGGGTAACGGGTATGCCAACTTGCCATCTCATGTGATAATTATACACAAGTAGCTACCTGTATATTGTCACGTTTTATGTTTAGCTCATGGGTTCATCCGTATGGTACGATATTGTTCATTAAATTAAGTTGTTTCGCATCGTATCATTATATACGTCACATCTTGATCAGGTTCCGGTAAATATTTAATTGTTGTTATTTTAAGCCTACTACTTTGTACTGAGCATTCGGCTCATTCCGTAAATTCTTTTTGTATTCACAGGTTCACAGGTTACCTTGGGCAGGATAAAGAGAGAAAATAAAGCTTAGGATTAAATCTAAAGATGTTGGGTACACCCATTTAACCATGTTAGTTTATATTTCAATACTTAAGTTAGTTTGTCTTATGTTTTGCACCTTTGACAAGTAATAAAAGGGAATTATGTCTTTCTGAACCAATGCTATTGTGACACGTCAGCCCATCCGGGTTGGGGTGTTACACATATATTTTTATTTTCTTTTTGTTGATTTGCAAAGTCAAAATGATATCACAACTGACTAAATTAAATGAAAAGTTACTGGAATGAACAAAATAAAATACGATACTCAAAATAGCACATCTTTTAAAGAAACATATAATATTAAACCGCATGAAATATGTTGCGCTTCTGAATTGACATCTGGGGTATCTTAAAGGGAGTTTTCAGTTTAGTGTTTGAATCTGCAATATCATCAAATACATATTCTTTATCATTTTCATAAGAACTGTGTACATTAATAATTTGACTCCATTCCATTCAAAGAGTCTCTTGGATCAATTTCTATTAATTTCATGCATCTAATTCTCAAAAAGAATTAAAAATATTTAATACACAAGTTAATAGAAGATGAAATAAATATTGATATTACCTCTTCACTAAATTCAAATTTAAGATTAGTTTTGTAGGGACTAAACAATGCACCATAGCAAATAATCTCAACATATTATCACCATTATCTAGAATAAAAAAAACATACAATATACTACATAAAATAACAACATGTTAACACTAAAAAGTAAACATTAATAAATACAACTTAAATGCTTGTATGGCTATTGGTTTGTTCATTTCCTTATATTTTTCATCTAAATGAATCTGCAAAACCAAGAGGCTAACATTTACATGAGTAAAATATGTATAAAAGGTATAATTAGTAAAATGGATGAATGAAAAGCCTAAACTAACAAAGAACCAATCATAGAAGCTTCAACCTTTGAATTCAGATTTAGATCCATGCTTAAGTATTTTACCAAGTGAAATAAGTGTGCATTACTATGTATTTATAGTACAAACTTTAATATGTTAGTATATGATTTAAATATTAAAACTCATGATTTTTTCACCCCTTTAAATTAGAAAATTTTGTTTATCTTTGACTAAAGTGTAAAAAATTCATAACGTATTCTGTGAGTACCGAATTCAGTGCTTTTATCTTTTATTTTTTTTAAACTTGTTAAAAGAACCCCTTCAAATTAGAGAGTTTTGTTGTTAGTAACATAGATGTTAACATAACATGGATATATAATATGCATTAGGTGTTTTCTGCTGAATTGATGCAGCCGAGGTTTTTAAAAGAAATTTAACTACAAAAAATATCTAATATGCATCTTTACATTTTCTAAAGTTCATTATTTTAAAGTTGTATATATTTAGCTAATTATGTATATTTAAAAGTTAATGAGATTTCTTTTAGTTAATTATATTTATGTGTATACCTATTAATATATGCATGCATACCCATATACATATGCATACGGCTA
Organism: Ambrosia trifida; assembly: GCA_028751855.1. NCBI lineage: Eukaryota > Viridiplantae > Streptophyta > Magnoliopsida > Asterales > Asteraceae > Ambrosia > Ambrosia trifida. Next base: position 25,429,726 of record CM054123.1, on the reverse strand, counting down.
ATGTTAATTAATTAAACACGGTACTACAATTGAAGCTATTTGTAACAAATGTGATAAAAATTCTAAGAGCCTAGGCTTGTGTTGCAATATTGTTACCGTGTGACAAATTATTTGTCTGCCAAAGCAAGAATGAACCATAACATTCAAAAACATATCATATTTTAAGAATCACCAAAGCCGGTCTGTAGATTTTGAGTTCCCTAATTAGTTTTTTTAATCGTTGCATTTTATTGATGTGAATTTTTCATTATTGGCAAAACAGTATTTAGAACCAAATTCAATTTTATGATTTTGAGTTTTACTTGGTCATGAAATGGTAATATGATTCAACATCCATATCATAATAAACATGCCTAAGTTCTTTAATTGGGTCCAAATAATGTTGATCTGTAATCCAAATTTCATCTACATTTTAGTTTTTAATTTAACATCTGTTCAAGCTTTATAATATTTTCTTTTAAAAAAAACGCGTTAGTTGCTTTATGTTTACTTATGCATTAATGAAATATACCTTATAGTTACATCTTTTAAAATTTTAGCTATAAAGCATTTCGTTGTAGGTGAAATTTGGATTCTTTCAATTAATTAATAAATATTCGTTTCTTTTATATACTTTTAGTTAGATATACAATGTAATAATCACTTGTACATAATACATTTGTTTCTTGTACATTTCAATCTACACATCGATATTGACTAAGACAAACATCGAAACGTCGACAAAAAACGAGTAGGCCGTCATGGTATTTTCGAATGTTTTTAAAACATAATAATTTAAAAGTTAGGATAGGATTAAATAAAAGAATTATAATATTGTAGGGATGAGGAAAAAAATGTAACTACCAACTAAAAAAGAGAGGATTTAAGTAGCTAAAATGAAGTGTAAAAGTGTTTGAAATGACTGTTTTACCCAATTATTAATGAAAATAAAGTTATTAACTTTTGGGTATCTTAAACTACCCCTCCCTTATGAATTGTAATATAGTACAGATATATGTTGTTAGGTATGTTCTTTTCTACTCTTTCACCGTTTTATTGGTTATTAGTATATTTCTATCTTCTATATTTGGAGTTGAGGATCTCACTTAGAACCAAACTCTATATCCTTAGAACATTCACATCCTTTTCATCATTTCTACCCTATAATTTAATAAAAAAAATCATATATTTTAAATTTACTCATTTTAAAAAAAACATCTCACATCCCAATTTCCATCTACCATTTTATCTTTATCTTATTTACAAACACTTATTGTATTATATTTCTCGTTTTTATACACTCACATAATTTGGTGGATAGTGAATAGTAGCTTTTTACATACGAAAAGCTAGTGACGTAGTTTTTTTATAATTTAGGGTTGATGTATAGAAATGGCAGGTGGGATGTATAGTGCATTTTTTTTAAAGAGAAAGTGGAATGTTTGATGGATGGAATGTGAATGCTCTTAGATTTGCCTATATTTCGTTCTCCATTTAACTTAACAATAGTTAGCTATATGTGGATTTATTGGTATGGTTATCATTAAAGACTTGTAAAATCCGGTTAATAGATTGTTTTTTTTTTTTTTTAACATAAAACTACATTAAAACACGGACGATTCCTCAAAACAAGGACCACCACCAAAACATACAGACAATACAACGGATCTTTCACCTAATCATTCCAAACCACATTTTTGTACCTAGATCTATGTTTAAACCAAAAATACAACAAAACCTTGACCGTCGCCACAATATCCAAAACCTGAGGCGTCGAGCCATGGAAAACTTTCTTATTACGCTCAGTCCAAATAGCCCAACAAGTCACCATCAAAATTCCTCTTAGAACCTTCCTCTTCCACTTTGAGACATTCGAACCAAAGTCCATCTATAACAGCTCCTTAATCGTAATAGACATGGTACTAGTAAGCCAACACTACTTCCATATGCTGCTCCAAACACCGAAGGATACACCACAATCAATCAGCAGATGCTGCAGCGTTTTGAGGCCTGTGTCACACATTGGGCAAGAACTGTCCACAATATTAAGATTCCTTCGTAACAATGCTTCACGGGTCGGAAGGTGATCCATTTCCATTCTCCAAGCGAAAACATTAACTTTAATAGGCATCCAAGTCACCCACTTCATAACTGCAGCATTCTGCGTTGTTTTGTCCGTACCCAGCCATTTTCTAACCGCAGCGATAGAGAAAATCCCATCTTTATCTGGTTCCCAAATCCATGTGTCCTTACCCCAGCAAAATGAACCTGCGAAATCAAAGAGACAACATCCTGAGCTTCAAAAATCGCTGCAACTGAGGTTGTATCCATCACCCAAGAGTCATCAATCAACGCCTTGTTTACATCCTTTATAAGCCACATACCAACAGTCCCGTCTTTCACCCTGTCCGAGCGATACAGACATGGCCATCTATCTTTTAACGGAGCAGAACCAAGCCACAAATCATTCCAGAAATTAATTGAGTTACCATTCCCAAGCTTTCCCCTCAAACAATACTTAAAACTCACCCCTTTAATAACCACTTTTTCCAAGTGCCGTACAATATTCTTCCAACAACCTGAAAGAGCATTTTTTTAACGGAAGAAAAACCCAACGACTTCTACCCCCGTGTAAGCACTCGGTGGACCTCCTCCACATCCCTTCCACATCGGATTTAAATCTAAACGCCCACTTAGCTAATAAAGCCGTGTTGACGTCATAAAGTTTAGTAATACCCAAACCCCCTTCCTTCTTTGGCTTCGTAACAACATCCCAAGCCACCCAATACATGCCTCTACCCTCCTTACAACCCATCCATAAGAATTTTCTCATCAATTTTTCAATGACTTCAATTACTATATATTTCATTTTGGCTGTGGATTAATATATATTTCATTTTAAGTGAAGACCTAAAGAATTTATCTGATCAGAGTATTCACATTTGGTTCTTCATGTTTATGTGAGTAAATGGTTGTAAGTGAAGGAGCGAGAAAAATTATTCTTCATCACTAAATGTAGAGGAGCACTATTCACTCTTTATGATTTTTTAATAGTTTTTTAAAGTGATTGTGAGTGAAGAGAGATAAAAAGTAACGATAAAAGTATAAAGTAAATATTATTTAATCGAAAATAAGAAAGAAAAAATAATCATTTTAGTGTAATTATAGATATGAATACAGAGATCCTGTCTAGCGGTTTTATTTCACCCAACTTAACATAAAATTGAATTAGGGATAGTGGGCTTGAAAATGATGAGACAAAGTTTGAATCAATTAGACCGTAATTGGTGCTTTGAAATTTGAGATAAAAATATTAGTTTGTTCAAACAGACAAAAAATAAAATACCATATTGTTAGAATATAATTCAGTTGTCAACAAAAGTATAATTCCACTATTTGTTTATTGTCATCATGAGACACGAACCATTATACAAAACTCCCACCTTGTACACGTTGATCCAGTCTTCTCCCATGCCAAGTACTGGATACTCCAAAACTCGGTGGTCACCAGTCAACCTCTAGCATTACTAATATGATTACACAAAGACTAGATGGGCTGAAGTTGAACAAAGACACTTATAAATGAAAATAAAATAAATTATGAACATCAATTAATATTACATATTAAATGGCTTGCAGGTTGTAGCAGTTTTGCCCAACAAAATATTTGTTATATTCTGTCCATTGCAGCAGAAAGAGAGTGATGGGAAAGAAGAAATGTGTGCTTTGTCTGATCTTGATTTCCTTCTTGTTAATCATATCATCATTTGTTAAGTTGATATATTCATGTATAATATATACTCCATTGTTTTATAAATATGATGTCCCCGTCTAGTGACTTTGTAGTTGGTATATTTATGAATTTTCGGCCTTTAAAAAAGAAAGGTTTTATGAAAAGAGTTAAATGCCAATTTCGTCCCTGAGGTTTGGGTCAGTTTGCCACTCTAGTACAAAAGTTTTTTTTTTTGCAATTCCTTCCCTGAGGTTTGGATTTTTTTTTTTTTTTTTGCCAAATTCGTCCTTTTCACTAACCCAGTTAAAAAATCTCGTTAAGGTTAGGGGTAGGGTTGTCATTTTACCTCAGGGACGAATTTGGCATTTAAAATTCAACCTTACCCCACACCCACCCTACCCCCTCTCCCTCGCCCTCTCCCTCTCCCTCTCCCTCTCTGGCAGAAATTTGTTGAATATTTTTTCCATGTTTGGTTTGGGTTACGGTGGCTTATCGAGCACCGATCAGAACACAAGGATGGTTCTCGGAATTCAATCACAACTGATACAAAGGTTTATGGTTTGGGACTCGATTTGAAGGGGTGAAGGGGTTCGATCGGGTTTCATAATCCAGACAGAAGAGAGGGTTGTGGTTATCGGATCTAAAGAGGAGGAGGAAGTTACCGGAGAGATGGGCGGCGGCGGCCGGTGCTGGTCGTCCGGTCACCTGACTGGTGACCCTGGTTGATGTTGTTTTCGTCGACTTCACACACAAGTGTGTGTGTGTGTGTGTGTGTGTGTGTGTGTGTGTGATGTTTGTCTGCAGGAGGAAATAAGGGAAGAAGGAAGCTTTATATAGGAGAGATAACTTGAGGGGTATTTGGTAACGAGGATAATAGCTAGGATTCGGGAGAGAGAGGGAGGGAGGGAGGGAGGGAGGGAGGGAGGGAGGGAGAGAGAGAGGAGGGGTGGGGGTGGGTGTGGGGTAAAGTTGAATTTTAAATGCCAAATTCGTCCATGAGGTAAAAAGACAACCCTACCCCTGACATTAACGATATTTTTTAACTGGGTTAGTGAAAAGAACGAATTTGGCAAAAAAATCCAAACCTCAAGGAAAGAATTGCAAAAAAAAAAAAAAAAAAAAACTTTTGTACTGGAGTGGCAAACTGGCCCGAACCTCAGGGACGAAATTGGCATTTAACTCTTATGAATATGAAATCTGCATTTCAAGCAAGCGGAACATCTTCACCTCCGATCGAACCTCCAAACTATCATGGTGCAAATGGGAAGATATCACCTCGTTTGCCAAAGAATAAGGGTTCACCACCTTCACCTAGTCAGAACTCCGGTGTCATGTCATTTCCTTTTCCAAAAGGTGTCCGTATTGGATTGTGATATCATACTCCCATGCACGTGTGGAATTCAGTTGGAAGATCCGAAGACATACGCTTTTACTTTTACTAGTTCATGTTTACGTTAAGTTTATTTTGAATAAGTTGATTAGATCCGTAGTTCTTGTTATTCAGTTACTAGCCGTTGTAGTGGTTGCCTATAAAAGGTGCAGCCATGTTTATGTTTTTGCATTCACAATCAAGCAATAATAAAAATCCATTGAGTGTTCATTACTCATTGTATGTTCTATACCAACAGTGGTATCAGAGCTAGAAATCATTCAAAACCTTTCTCACCTTTATTTCTCTATGGCTGAATAAACAAGTACCCTTCCTACTGCTCCAACACCTATTCATGTCTTCAAAGGAGAGGGATATGAGTATTGGAGTATTCGTATGAAAACAATACTGAAGTCTAGAGATATATGGGAACTAGTTGATCAAGGATACAACACTGACATCACTAGATGTGAACAAACTCAAGAATCATAAGAAGAAAGATGCTCATGCAATGGTTATCATTCAACAAGCCATTCATGATCAACTTTTTTCTAGGATCGCTAGTGCTGAATCATCAAAAGAAAGCTGAGAGATTTTAAAAATGGAGTATCAAGGAGATACTCAAGTTCAGGAAATTAAACAGCAGGGACTCAGGAGGGATTTTGAGAATCTCTCAATGAAAGAAAGAGTCGGTTGGAGAATACTTTTCAAAAGTGATGGGCATAGTGAGTCAAAAAAGTGCATTAGGTGAAATAGTCTCAGATCAGACTATTGTTGAAAAGATACTAAGAAGTTTATCACCAAAATTTGATTTCATAGTGCCCTCAATTGAAGTGTCATTTGATTTGTCCAAACTAGCCCCAGTGAAACTGATGGGGTCCCTTCAATCTCAGGAAGAAAGACTTAATAGCATAATCAATGAGAAGCATGAAAAGACTAAGAAGACTGAAGAACATGCCTTTGCAGGTTGTTCAAGATTATAGATCTTTTGGATCTAGAAAAAGAGGTGATGGCAACTTTAGAGGAAGAGGAAGGTCACTTGACAGGATTAGAGTTCCTTAATGTCATACATGTAACAAATATGGACATGACATGTCCAAAGATTGTTGGTATAATGATGATGCACAGGTCAATATGGTTGCTGAGACTGCTGATCAAGGTGATAACAATGAGGAACAGTACTTGTTCATGGCTCAGGTTCCTCATTATAATGCACCCTTTTCCTTAATGGCCAAAACCACAGACTCAATTGAAACAAATAATCTGTGTTTCTGGACTCAGGGTGTTCCAATCATAAGAATGGATCAAAATCCAGTTTTATTGAATTGGATGAAAGTTTCAAACTGGAAGTGTAGCTTGGCAACAAGAAAGTGTTGGCAGTTGAAGGAAAAGGTGTAGTCAAGATTCATACAGGTCCTAACACTCATAAACTTTTAAGTGATGTTTACTTTGCACCTACTTTGGAGTATAATTTATTGAGTGTAGGACAGCTCATGAGAAAAGGATATAGATTACACTTTAAAGGCAATAAATGCACAATTAAGAACAAAGGAATAGTGATGATGGAAATTCATGTGGTCAGCAACAACATGTTTGTCTTAGATGCATCAAAGACTCTTTTAGGCACTCCCAATCAGGTTGCAATCATTGAATTGTGGCACAAGAGGTATGGACACATAAACTGGGACAATTTAAAGAAATTGTATAACAAACAGATGGTTGAAGGGATGCCAAAGATCAAGGGAACAAGTGTTTGTGAAGACTGCATTTTGGGCGAGCAAATCAGACAACCATTCAAGCAAAACTCATGGAGAGCAACAAAGAAATTAGAGCTTGTGCATGCTAATTGGTGTGGCCCAACGCAGGTACCTAGTCTTGGTCATAGTATATATTATTTCCTCCTTATTGATGATGTGTCACATATGTGCTGGGTCTACTTTTTATCAAAGAAATCAAAAGCATTTGATAAATTTAAGGTCTTCAAGGCCTTGGTTGAAAAGCAAGCTGAATGTTCAATCAAGGTCTTGAGGACTGATAGAGGAGGAGAATTTTGTTCCAAAGAATTTAATAATTTCTGTGAAAGTCATGGTATAAGGAGAGAGTTGACAGAACCAGATACACCTCAGCATAATGGGGTGATTGGGAGAAAGAACATGACTGTTATGGGTATGGCAAGGAGTTTACTCAAAGACAGGAGCCTACCAAACTATCTGTAGGCAGAAGCAGTGGTCACATCAGTTTATCTCATTAATAAAGCTCCAACAACTGTTGTGAATGATAAAACACCTTATCAGGTATGGTTTAATTCTAAACATGATGTTACTAACTTTAAGGTGTTTTGTTGTATTGCATATGGTCATGTTTATGCTCATGGAAGTATGAAGTTGGATGACAAATCAGATAAGATGATCTTCATAGGTTACTCTACAAATGGCACTGGTTGTAGGTTGTTTAATCCTTTAACCAAGAAGATTGAAACCAAAAGATATGGTGATACAACAATCATTGAAGATCAAAACTGGAATTGGGAGGTCACTCATAAATCAGAGAAACAATTGTTTGACAGAATGTATGTTGATCTGTTTCCTGAGGAGTTCGGTGATGAGCAGGCAACACATGATGAGGGAACTTCATCAACAATGGAAGGACCCTCGTGCCTGCTGTTACAACTACTCAGGAAACCTCAAGTCAAAGTAATGAAGGGCCAAGTGTTGAGTCATCATCTTCACCTCTAATAAGGGTCAGATATGTTGCTGACTTGTATGCCGGTACCCAAGAATTGCCTCACAGTTATGAAAGCTGCCAATTTGCCCAGAATGTTTCTGATCCTGTTACGTATGCTGATGCGGTAAAGAAGAAGGAATGGCAATCTGCTATGACAGAAGAAATAGAAGCCATTAATAAGAATCATACTTGGCAGCTTGTTGATTTACCAATTGGAAAGAATCTAGCTGGTCTTAAATGGTTGTTTAAGACTAAGTTTGGATCAGAAGGTCAGATTGTGAAACATAAGACAAGATTGGTTGCAAAGGGTTATTCCCAGAAATATGGTGTGGATTATGAGGAAACTTTTGCCCAGTTGCAAAGTTTGAGACTATAAGAATAGTTCTTGCTGTGGCCGCTCAAAGAGGATGGTTAATACATCAAATGGATGTAAAATCAACTTTTCTCAATGGTGAACTATTGGAAGATATTTATATTGAGCAACCAGAAGGATTTCAAGTAAAATGTCAAGAATATAAGGTGTACATGTTGTGTAAAGATCTATATGGATTGAAGCATGCTCCAAGAACATGGTACTCCAAGATAGATGGTTATTTTTGCAGCAATGGGTACAAGAAAAGTCTGAATGAGCCTACACTATATGTGAAACAAGGTACAAATGATATCATATATGTTTGTCTTTATGTAGATGATATTATTTGTACAAGCTCTAGTGACGATATGATAAGAAAATTCAACGCTAGAATGAAACAGAAGTTTGAGATGACTGACTTAGGAAGGTTACAATACTTCCTTGGTTTGGAGGTAAAGCAGACTACCCAAGGTATTTTTATCTCCCAAGAACAGTATGCACTTAATTTGTTAACAAAGTATGGTATGAAGGAGTGTAAATTGGAGGAGGTCCCTATGAGTCACTATGAGAAGTACCAGATTCGTGATGGAGAAGAAAAAGTTGATGAAACAAAGTATAGAAGTTTTGTTGGTGGTCTCATCTACCTGACCTATACAAGACCTGACTTAGCTTATTTAGTTGGGGTCTTGTCCAGGTTTATGCATTCTCCCTCTAAGGTTCATGCAGGTGCTGCAAGAAGAGATTTGAGGTATATAGCAGGTACAGCTCAGTTTGGATTATGGTACAAAAGAGGAGATCATATAAGAATCACTGGTTACTCTAACAATGATTGGGCAGCATGTGTAGATGACAGAAAAAGCATTAGTGCATATGTGTTTATTATTCGAGGGGGCAGTCTCATGGTTTACAAAGAAGCAAGGAACTATTGCTCTTTCTAGTACTGAGGCTGAGTATACATCAGCCACATGAGCAACATGTCAATGTATTTGGATTAGTAGAAATTTAGAAGATTTGTGTGTAGCTCATGATCAAGGTGGTGTTCCTATTATGTGTGATAGTCGGTCAGCAATTAACTTATCAAAGAATCCAGGTCAGCATGGAAAGGCCAAACATATTGAGCTTAAATATCACTTCATTCGTGATATGGTGAACCAAGGAAAAGTTGTTTTGAAGTTTTGTTCTACTTAAGAACAAGTGGCAGACTGTTTGACTAAAGCCCTTTCAAAGGAAAATTTTGCATTCTTTAGATTCAAGATGGGAGTGCAGGAGTATGCATCAAGGGGGGGTATTGGAATGTAATATCATACTCCCATGCACGTGTGGAATTCAGTTGGAAGATCCGAAGACTCAGGCTTTTACTTTTACTAGTTCATGTTTACGTTAAGTTTATTTTAAATAAGTTGATTAGATTCGTAGTTCTTGTTATTCAGTTACTAGCCGTTGTAATGGTTGCCTATAAAAGGTGCAGCCTTGTTTCTGTTTTTGCATTCACAATCAAGCAATAATAAAAGGCCTTTGAGTGTTCATTGTTCATAGTATGTTCTATACCAATAGTCCCTATCTCCCCCGATGTCCATGCACCTGTTCAGCATCCAAAAGTTCCCCTTACAGTCTGTAGAGCCGGCATACATGGCCATTGTGAAAGAACCTGCACCAATCTCCATTCATGTCCTAGACCATAGGAGTTACTTACTTAGTACTTTAGATGGTGTTTGTTGTAACTTGTAACATTAACACATACTCTGCATTATATTGCTTTGTTCCCACATATATACAGAACAGACATGCTTCAAGAATAATAGTTTACTATTAGATTACAACAAGATAGAATATATAAACTTATCTATGGTTGGTTAAAAGGGCTGATTTTCCAGTCAATTAAAACATGAATTCATGTACAACAAACTCCGTAGTTTATCTACTTTGTGACCGCTTTTTACCATAAGAGATTACTTTGCAACTGAATTTTTGGTCTCAAATATTGCTACTGAATTTTACAACCAGTTTCCCAACTGCATATCAATTACAGTTTTGCTACCTAGCTTTTTTTTAAGGTTGTTTTTTTAACAAACACGTTTCTTTCCATATCTGTAAAAAAATTTACATCAAAATAGCAGGCAAGGTTCTTTAAAAAAATATCCAAATTCATATAAATATAAATATAGATACAAAACAAATGAAACAGTACAAATATTTAATTCTTTAATGTAAAATGTGTATATATAGGGTTCATATTAGTATATTCTTTTATTTAAACCCCTGGCTACAAAGGGCTTAACAAGACATGGTTGGCACTCCTCGATAACAGGTCGGAGCGGAGTTTACCGCTGATATGTGCCACTCAACTCATAATTCATTATTTAAAGTCAAATATTTTATTTAGAGTCAAAGTTAATTTATTTAGAGTCAAAGTGAATTAAGGTAGTGAGTGTTATGTTCCAATAATTTAGTTTCTAGCTTTCATTGTAGTTTTTACTTTTAGGCCTATAAAGGCTCTTTGCTTTGAGAAGAAATATATGCAGAAAGTTAGTCTCAATATTCTCTCTAAATTTCTATCTAGCTTCTTTCTATTTTCTTTTGGCCAACAATTAATTTGTTGGAACCACATCAGTTGTATCAGAGCAGCCTTGATCCCTCTACGGGCCTATGGATGCTCAACAACTATCCAAAACGAGTTCGATCAATGGAAGGAATCATTTGCGAGACTCGAATCCCGGTTTGCAACCGTGTTCGCTGACCTCCGAGTAATCCGAACCACGTTGGAACCTCACCACACCCCTCCCACAATTGCCGCTGCCTTGACAACACCTTATCAACCACCCACTGTCGCAACCGTACCACCACCTCCAACCGTTTCCATCATCGCACCACCAATTTCCATTCCCACACCACCACTGGTTTCCGCTATAACACCACATGCATCACCACCATCTGCTCCAACACCAATATCTCCGAACCCATTGCAAAGGTCACCACTGTTTCCGCCATAATTTGTGGTCCTATGAACATTAGGAACTCCATGCAACTAGCTGTGAAGCTAGGTACACGTGAATAAGAAGACAACAACACCAATAGAAGATGTTGTTCGAGTGTTTAAGTGACATCCACCATGGCGGTTCAATAAAAGTACTCTGAATGCTGCGCAGAGGACCGAATGGCGGCCACCATGGCAAACTCGTTCCGTTCTTAAGGACAAGAACGTTTTGAAGCGGTGGGGAATGATATGTGCCACTCAACTCATGATTCATTATTTAGAGTCAAATCTTTTATTTAGAGTCAAAGTTAATTTATTTAGAGTCAAAGTCAATTAAGGTAGTGAGTGTTATGTTTCAATAATTTAGTTTCTAGCTTTCATTGTAGTTTTTATTTGTAGGCCTATAAAGGCTCTTTGCAGCTTTGAGAAGAAGTATATGCAGAAAATTAGTCTCAATATTCTCTCTAAATTTCTATCTAGCTTCTTTCTATTTTCTTTTGGCCAACAATTAATTTGTTGGAACCACATCAACTTGCCCAGCTAGATGATGTGTAGGGCTGTATACACATACCCTTAGTACTTAACAATCATGTAAGGTTTATGTGTGGCATTTTGTGTGACACAATTTTTTTTTTTTTTTTTTGAACAACTAGTTTCTCTTTATTGTCACCTTGCCTAGGATTTAATCCTGAGTATAGGTGAACAAAAAAACCGGTTTTAGAACCGGAACCGTGGAACCAAACCGGAACCGGTTTCGGTTCCAAACCGGTATACAGTGGAACCGGTTCCGGTTCCTCTAGGAACCGCCGATTCTAGCACCGGTTCCACTATTTTAGCCAAAAACGGTTCGGAACCGGAACCGGAACCGGAACTGATTTCAAGAACCGGTCCCAGATCCGGTTCCACCGTTAGAATAGGCCAAATTCGTTTTTTTGATCGTTGGGCTCGTTTATAGCCGTTAACTAGCCGTTTTTTTCATCCAAAATCACCATTTTGCCACCCTTGTTTAGTATAAATAGGTTTTGGATGTTTTGGTTGATCACAACACTCAAAAACGACAAAAGAAACAACCCGAAAACGCAAAAACCGCTATCGTATGCACTTAATATTGTGTTCGCTTTGCTTTTATTACATCACTAGGTTGGAGACCCGCGGGTACCCGCGGTGCAAACCATAGAAAATTAAAATTTATAAAGTTAAAAAGTATAATTAAATTAAATGTTTTAACAATATGGTAAAGTTGAACAAAATATTCTAGGTTTCAATAATGACGTAAGTTTGGCATGTTTCGTTTTTTCAAAAATATTGAATCTTAACTAAAAAAAATTATAATTTAAAATTCGTCAACTAATTAAAAAACACAATATGGTAAATAATTAAGAATTAAATAACCATTCAAAGTAATCAAATCATACCATTATATTGAAAAAAAATAAACCAAAGATTATGTCAAACACAAAACTATAATATCAAAAAACCAAATCCGGAAATAAAACATAAAAGATTACTAAAATAAAAAATAATCAAATAAAATTAACAAAGCCAGCGTTCTGCAAAGCCTTCTTATGCTTTCTTCCATCAAAATGTGCGTTCAAGTTTGGTTGACTGGTACATTGGACATGACATAGACCACAATAGAACATATCATGGCAGTTAGCATGTGCAACCTATAAAAAAATCAATACAGATAAAAAGGTATTTAATTTTACGTACTATAAGTATATATAGTATGTGCAACCCCTTCAAACTGTTTAATATCATGAAACAACACTGCTGAAGCTCGCTGGACTTCCTCCTCTAGCCAGATCAGCTTCAATTGACCATTCTAGACATATACGCCTACAGTAAAATGTAAAAATAAAATAAAATTAGAGTTTACCTCAATTTATTCATTTTCTTCTCAAGAAACCTCAAACTAAGAGCGCGTTAAATAACACGTCATTTATGGGTGTTTACATATTTATATTATAAATGCGTGTGTGTGTGAAGTGAATTAGGAGATGATTAAGAGATGCACAATTGAAATGATGAAATTGCATCGCCTGGGGTAGAAATCATGTTTGTTTTACCAAGAAAAGCATATGTGTGCTAGACAGACATATTGGCATATTTACCCATAAATGGGTTGAAATTAACGCATATAGATAGCAACCGTGCTTCTCACTTTTGACTTCTGAGGTCAAACTAATTTAATTGGACATTTGGACCATCAAAATTGCATCAGCTTCCTACAGCCCATACCTTAAGAGCGGTTTTTATAAGTATGATCACATTGCTGTAGGGATAAGGGCATAATGCAAGCTACTGTGTAGGCATGAATAACAGGGCAGTAATCCATTCTAATCTATATTCTAGAATTGAACATTGTAATGAAAATGAAGCCCATAATACTTTCTGAACATACATATATTAAAATAAAGGATATTAAATGAACTTGAACAGTTGAACTATAAAAACAAAAGGAATAATATGCAAAATTGCAAATATTTCTACTTGCTAGAGATGACTTGCTGCAATAGCCCTAACTGAACCAACAACACCCTCAAGAATTCTATAACGGTTTAATGAAGTGTATATGATACCGTCAATTTTGGAAATAATTTTGTATAAAAAAATAACATGTTAACATATCTTGCCTATAAGTAGTATACTATTAGCCTACATTGTGAAAACCAAGCTCATAAGAAATACCAAGCGGTTAGTCTTCATCCGAGCACTAATAAATACTTTGAATATGATTATGTTGTTGTCATGGCCACCGCATGGGAGCCACGACCCATCGGAAGTACCATGTAGACCTCCAACATATTGTTTCTCTTGTAGAGAACTTGCATAACAAAAGACGTTAATCCGTCATGAGGAAATCAAAGTATGATCCAGTGTTTTTTAACCCGGACCAAACCAGCTGGGCCAACCGGTTGAACCGGGATTCGGAGACATTGGTGGTCCGGTCGACTACATTGGCCTGTTTTTAAATTGAACCGACAGGTTTTGTAACATTGTGATGGTCACAAGATCGAACTGACAATCTCCATAAAACGAATAAGATTAGATAATTGTGACTTACCAACTCACCCAAATTGAAATTAATGTTAGGCTAATAATAGAATAATATGTACCTTCATTTTCATTTTAAGATATATAATCAGAATACAAATAATTAGTAAGAAAAAAAAAGTTTGTCACCATTTTCGATAACTATATTGCTACAAGCAATAAAAATGTGAAGGTACGTTGCTATTAACCATGGTAAAATTGGCGGTAGCAAAATTATTACCTGAAAAAATGGAGCCAGATTATCCTATCATGATACTTCGTCTTCTTACCAATTAGATTCAAGTCAATTGTTGAGGCGTTACTTGCAAGTATACAATTTAGAGAAGATTTTTTTTACGTTTTTTTCTAAATCATAATATATTTGTTGCTTCATTGTTGAGGCGTTACCTGCAAGTATACAATTTAGAGAAGATTTTTTTCTAAATCATAATATATTTGTTGTTTCATAGATGTAGAAATATCATGATTTTTTTTAAATCATAATACATTCTCAACAACAGCCTGTTTGTCATAGATGTAGAAATATCATGATTGAATTTTTTTGTAAAAAAAATCATAATTCTCAAAACTAAATGGGGCATACAAATTAAAATGGACACGTTAAATACCTCAATCACTACATCCACATCCTTAAAGCCTTCATAGTCAAGAGCACCCTTGAGACGACAAATAGTTTTCTCAAACATTTCTTGAGTCAACTTACCTTTGTTTACGCTGCTTGTCAAATTGGCTGTACAAGGACAATAGATATGTTAATATGCAAACAACCTACAAATATATTAACAGCAAAAGGCCAAACCTTTGACTCTGCCTAATCCAGCATCTAGGAACTTTTGATTGACTGCATTCAAGATAACTTGATACCCTTAGAATTAAAGTAGTTGCTATTCCAGGCCCCATTAGACCTCCTCCAAGAATAGCGGCCTTTTTTTATTTGTCCTGGTTTCAAACCAAGATTAGTGACATCGGGTACCTGTTTAACACACAAAAATGAGATTTAATCTTACTCGATTGACAAGGTTGACCTTTTTTCTGATTTGGCACTTGAAATCGTGTTATCCTAGGTGATTATCTTAAATGGCTTTTCTGACCTACACTAAGTTAGTTACCTGGTATATAATTCATGACAAAGTTGGTTAACTTTTTATGCAATTAGCCCATAATTCTACTATAGAAAAGTCATAAAAAATAAAAGTAGTTGTAAATTTGTAATATCATGCAATAGGGGCTTACCTATTTCTAATCAAATTTGGGTTGAGTACAAATGTTTAGACTGCACGACCATAGTATAACCAACAGATTCAGACAATTTTAGGCTTTTAGATATGTAATCAAACTCAAATACAATGAAATGAAACACATTTCGAACTATTTCATTTTGTCATCTTTTTGTCCCTTAGCTGAGCAAATAATTCCAATGAGAACCCACAAACTTAATAATAAAAAAGTAGTTGGTCCTATATATATTCTAACATGTGTGTCCTCAAAACAGGATCATTAACCATCAATTCTCAGTTGTTTCTTCTTAAACAAAAGTACAATTTAGAATAATTCTCAATATTATGAAGCTAAAGATACATAATATTGAATCAAAATCAAGTTAAATAGAAGACAACTACTTTGAAAATGTGAGCACGACATACATTCATATGTAAGATGGGATACAAAAATATTTATGAACTTACCATATTAGAAACGGCTCGATAACGCCGTATCAAATTTTGAGGATGAACACCATCTTCGATGAATGGCTTGACCTCTCTCAAGAACCCACCAGCAAGAAGAACTAAGGTAGTGGTTCCATAAGCAACCTGTCACATAATAAGCAAAAATTATATTATATAGTAAAGAGGCGGCCTCACATTGAACATCATACCTTGATACCAGCATAAAGAATAAGAGTGCCAAAGGCCTCACATTGAATATCTTCGACTACAATCAGAAGTGATTTTCGATCCGAAAACGCATAAAAATAGTAAAGAGGTGGTCCACATAGATAGAAACCGAACAAAAATGAACATTTGTAATAGCAACAAATATGTAGAGCTTTCATTATCAAAACAAATCAGTTAACAAACTACACCTAAACATACATCCACATAACTACAACCTATCAGCAAAATCCCAATTATAATAAATATAATCATCCGAATAAGGTTCGGTAGTATAGAATCAAAACTAAATTACAACAATCAGTTAACGATCATACAAAAAAAACTCTTTAAACCTAAACAAATCAATTAACAATCATATAAAAATTCCGTTATCGATGAAATAAAAAAATCGATACAAATGATTGAAAGCCATCTCAAAACATGTATAATACCTTTTGATCGGAGATTAGGGCTTGAATCGTTGGAGCGTCGTTGCTTTGAATCATAAGTATAATACCTTTTGAAAATGTATCAATTTCTTTGAAAAAAAAAATTCGTTTCTAGCTAACCAATGATACCAAAGAGTCGTTGTAAACACTGTATATGATGCCTCTTTGCATTCTTTACCGCCTTGTAACGATCTCCCATATTCCAACATTCCTGCTACCGAGTCGATATCAATCTGAACCTGTATTTGCAGCCAGGTTTGAATCTGCCACCATACCGCCCTTGCCCAAATACATTTCACAATAATATGATCAGCAGATTCTTCATCGATTTCGCTTCTTTCGCACATGCCATCCCATACCACAATGCCCATCCATCTTTCTCTGTAGCTTCTAAGAAGGGCCATGTGGTCACTACCAATGGAAACTTACTTTAATTCTCAGTCTCATGTCTTGTTACCTGTACAAAAAACAGAGAAAAAGTAATTAAAAATAAAATAAATTGATTCAGTTATTTGAGGCAGGCACAAAATAGAAATGCATTCAGTTAAAATATTCAAAACATTACTACATACCCTTGAACAGAAAATATAACCCACCTTTGTATTCAAATCGCATTTAGATGCTTGTAGTTTTTTCGGCACAATTTTTTTTCAGCTGCTCTATTTAGATGCTCACCGCTCACTGCTCTTCCTCTGTCCCGCTATATCTTCCGACCCTCTCTCTCTCTGCACTTCCTCTCATCTCAGCTGCTCTATTTCTCTTTTGGTTCTCTCTTTCGCTGCTCCTCTGCTTCGTCAAAAACTAAATTCGGTTCTCTCTTACCCTGCTCCTCCTCTGCTCCGTCATAAACTCAAAACAATTTTTGGAACATCTAAAAAGGCAGAAAAAGATGCATAACTGTATAAACAGCTGTCGATCATGGAACTAAGCTTCATTCCAAAGCCTGGTACAATGTGAGATTGTACACCCTCAACTAAATCACACCCGTCCTGCATAAAATATATATTTGTTTAGTAAAACATACATTTGGCTTGGAAGTGATTTATTAAAGTGTTACCTGGTTGGTTACAAAGAAAGAGTACTTCTCATTAGCAATTTCTTCACAGCTTACAGTTGCCACCATCATTTGCGCCCGAGGAACCCCTCCATAACTTCAAATTCGACCCACACATTCGGTCATCCATACTTTATCCCAAACCATTAAAAGCAAACCTGGATTAGCGCATTTATGTAGCAAAAAACCACAAATAAAACACTTAATTCACAAAAGCGAGGACCATGCACAAGAAATCATAAAAAGATAACAATACCCTCAAATATTCAAATGATCATGCTTACTGCAGATCAGCCTAGCTGATTAAAGGTTGAGTTGATCTGTCACTAAATAACATGCATGGCATAGGGACCCGAATGTATGCGAGAGCTACAAAAAAAAAATAATAATAATAATAATAATACACCTTAACCACTACACAATTATTTCATTGAGGTCATCTCCAAATTCTCACTAAACAACAAACTCCCAACACAATGTGTGAGTCATATCTTAATGACACCGGTTCTTTTTCTCCTCCGGCGCCACCCACTTCAAGAAATAGCCCGCCCTCTCCTTCCAGCCGGTCTCTGCCGTCTTCGGCGGCACCAAGAGGTGGCTGAATCCATATCATGTTCATTACAACCCTAAAAACCAAATTTCTCACAGTAGAAGCATCCTATTCATTTTATCCAGCATGTTGGTAAAAAATATATTAATGTAAATTAATCGTTGTTAATTCCATATATCCTTTACTCTGGTTTGAATTCAGTACCCAGCTGATTCAAGATGATCATAACCAATATGGAAAAAGAAAAATGTTAGAAATTATCCTTTGGATTTGATGTAACCGGTTGTTTTTGCCCAGGGGTCCTTGCTTTAAGGGCTGTTTTGTGGTGTTTTGTGAATGAAGTTTACCTTACAAAAAAAAAAAGAAAAAAAACAACTAAATACATACCAATTTAGGATCATAAAAAAAACCAATTTAACATAGTGTTCCATGTTTTAAAATGAAGCTAGATGATTAAATAGCTATATTCAATATTCACACTCTAGTTTTTATGGCGAGTGCACCAGACAACACATGAAACATACCCATGATTTCATAATCCACCAAGAATCCATGTTGACTTTTAAAGTCAAAGTCCAAAAACTTTAGGAATCCATAACCAGCATGAAGTATCAAATTAGTTTGTTTATGGTCCGAAATTGGTGTACTTTAACTACAACAACAAAACTAAATTAATGCTAGCCCTTAATCTATCATCTAGCATGGCACCCTCTTAGTCGTAAATGACAACCAAATACATGTCAGTTTAGCATCATAAACAAACTAATTTGACTCAGAAGACTCCAAATTTATCAAGTGAAATTAATAAATTCAAAACATACCCTCAGCATCATCAAATGCGATATAGTTGAAAGGTTAAACTGATTTAAACTAATCTTCACATGATGTCCTTCACCCAGAAGCTATTCTGCTGCGAAATATGAATTCAATACAATAAACGAAAGTTAGAGTTCAATAACAAACACCCCATGGTAAACTATGATTACAATAAAAAAAAAGTATTGTGTATATAGCTTTAGTGACGATTTCGATAAACAAATTTTGATTTGACGTGATTTAAAAACAAACAAATGAAATGAAATCAATAATATCATATTTATTTTAAAGGAATGCAAAAACATTGAATTATGTTGCAGACATTAATGATATTTGAAAACAATAAAATACGAAAATATTATCACGCCCTCCGCTTAATACACTGCCTCAACCGCTTCATTTAGTCTGGTGCTTTTGCAAGAAAAAAAAAGTGTTAACAACATCCATTGTTAACAATAAGTTCATTTTGGATTTATTAATAAAAGCTCACGTACCTAAGGGATGTGAGTAACAATTGCAATACGATGCCACCTGCTTCAAAATACTCCACCGCATCACCGCCAAGCCCTGAACCCATCCAAAACTCGTCGCCTGACCCATGTCCTATGACCATGCTCCTAGTGGCACCTTGATATCAGTTTTGGCACCATTCTTTAATTTAAGAATAAAAAAAGTTTTTTAGTTACATATATGTGATATGAAGACAAAAGAAAACAATATTATACAGCAATTTGAGATCGAAAAAAAGAATAAATGATTTGATGTGGGTCAATGTTAGCTAGTAATATTTTAGTACATGTCATGTGCTAAAAGCTTGAATCCATCATCTGTATTAACTTAATACAACATAGAAGCGATTAATCCCCAATACCCTTGCAATCCATGTTGTAGGGACGACACAGGTAACACTACTATCTTAATCTCCAACACTGGAAGATGGTTCAGCCATAGCAAGAGTGTTTGATGGTTTCTCAAGTACAGGAGGGACTACAACAGCAATATTTGCGGGAACGTGATCAATGGCAGCCTCTTCAGCCACGGATCTGCTTCATCATTTCCATCATTAGTTAGCTGCTTATCTGTTGAACTATCGGGATTCATCTCTTCTACTTCTATTTCACTTTCTTCAGTTTTGTCTTCATCGTCCTCCATTGTTAACAGTTAAACCTATCACCAGTTCAACCGTGCAAACATAAACAAAACCAATTCAGAATCAAATCATGACTATAGACATTTTAGCATAACAACTTTATTGCCCGAAATTGATCATATTGTCAAAATCCAATCACCTATAACCAACATATAATGGACTTAAAATGCAATATAAAAGATAAAAAAAGACCATTTTAACAAAAGATTGAAAGCAAATGAGCACAACATAAAATTCATTATGAAAGAGAATCATTACCAAAAAATATTTGTATCTAAAACAGTAAAACTCTTGAGAAGCAGAACCAACATCCCTTTACCCTTGCAATCCATGTGTGGCAGTAGAGTAATTTGATGAATGTTAGGTAAAAGATTTCATTTGGTTAAGTTCATGGGCAGTTTTTTATGTCAAACTGCCTCGCCTACGTCGAAAAAACCATTCCAAATAGTTCAAAACTATATCTATTAAAACAGATCTAAAAACATAGCAATATAGTAAAACATATCTGAAAACATAACCCTAAACTAAACCACATAGCAATCCGATATACTACAAAACAGATCTGAAAACAATCTATTAAAACAGATCCGTTCAAACATTAAGAATATTATAGAAAATTGCATACCTTTGACGAATTGATGCCTCGATGTTCAACCCTAAATCAACAACGTGAAAGATTGAACCCTACAAAAACATATCAAATTAAAAACCTTAAACATCGACGGTATTAGGATGCGTATAACAGAAAATACATATAAAGCAACAGAAACGAATCAATTAAAATGAGATTAAAGTATAATGAAAAAATGCTTACATTGGATGAACTGAAGTAAGAAAAATTGTTTGGATGAGAATAGAGCAAATGCAGTAGAAGAAGAAGCGTGAAGGTTCCGACTCGGATGTGTAAGGAAGAAGATAGATTGTAAGGGATAGAAGACGGCGATGATCGGGTTATGAAAACATAACCCTAACAAATCTGTTGAGCGTGTTTTGAATGAAAGGTTTTTGTTGTGTGGGTAAATGAAATCCGAGTCGGGTCAGTGGAGCGGGTAAACAAAACGGGTTATAAGATGGAATGAATGACATGTGGACAATAGTAGTGAGGAGCCCTAGAATGGGGACAAGTGTCCCCCTAGCTACTCCTTTATTAGAAGAAGGAGATTCCGTGGCTTCATCTTCAAACTCATCCCAAACCGGTTCCACAAACGAGCATACCGTTGTTTAAAATTTCGAGACGACACGAAACGCCGAACTTTTTGGCGAAAATGGTTATTTCGACTTGTGTCTTATGTCGAATGGCAAAAAAAACACGTTGTAGAAAGTTTTAATTTCATTTTCCATGTTTCTTGTTTCGAAATACTAAAAAAAAATAACAAAAGTCGTAATTTTATGTTTATTTTTTTTGCCATCGGCTTATTTATTTATTTTTTATTTGTGCGCGTAAGAACCGATTCCGGAACCGAAACCGGAACCAAACCGGAACCGAACCGAATCGGAACCGGTCTTAAAAACCGGTCTTTGGAACCGACGGAACTGGGACCGAAATCGGACGGAACTGGAACCGGAACCAGTTCCGAACGGAACCGACACTGTAGCGGACCGGTTTCAAACCGGAACCGGTTCCTCAAAAAAAACTGATTTGTTCACCTCTAATCCTGAGTCTCTCCTAAAATTGGCTTTGCCTCTCCATGAGTGTGAGGCAAAAGGTGAGGATGAGGTGGGTGATTGTGGTTGATTCTTGGGTTTTGGGTTATGGATGATTTTTAATTGGTTGGTTGATTAAAAAATAAAATAAAAACTTTCATTGCACCACCACCCCATGGTTTTTTTTTGGGGTTGAGGGGAATTGATGTGGTTAATACATGTCATTCCATGCCCTCTTCACCCATGACCACACCGTGTAGTCTAACGAGATGTTGAAGGATCGAATTAAGTTTTTTTTCTTTTTTAAACCAAAAACCATTAAAAGCTATGGTTATGTGAAGTTAAACCATTTTCAAGGAGTGAAATGAGGAAAAATGAGTGATGTGGCGGCTAGGTAGAGTTAAGGAGAGTTAAAGTATACCACATGGCTTAACATGTTAACAAGTAACCCTTTAATGCCCGTTAACACAAGAATTGAGTGGTGTGCAACGCCGGTTAATATGTCATGTGACCCTTAATGCCCCAATTGTTATGGTACACTCCAATAACCCTAAACTCTAAACCCTTAGCCGTAACCTTATAGTGTACATGTAACATAAAACGGTAACTAAGTCAAAGTTAATTACACTTCAGTGTAATTTGCTAATCACTATAGCAAGTCTTCATGAAATATGTGACTTCACATGAACTTTATACATACATTTAAAAAAGAATCATGAATTACAAGTGCAAAATGTATTATACAGCAATATAGCATTAAAACAAATCCACTTAAGAAAAGAAAAAATGTTGATGGTTACAATATCCGTTTAAAAACTCGATTTTTGAATCGTTTTCGCTTCTTCAAAGATCTTATGAAGCTAAATCATGAGAACGAGTAGAAGAGCAATAATAAATCCAAATCTTTCTCCCTTCTGAAAGAGAGTTCTGCCATTATTCTGTGATCAAAGAAAAAAAAAAGATTAGTGAGTTATTGTATTTTATGTGATTTTTTAATGTTAAGTGACATTTTTTTATTGGTAAATATGTAGGAAAAACTTACTAGATCAAGTATTGGTGATGGTGCTGGTGCAGTGTCATCTGAGTCTGTAGCCACTGGTGGTGCTGGAGGGCTCTTAGGCACGGGTGCGGGTGCTGGTGCATGATGTTTCTTGTGCCTATGCTTCCTGTGCCTATGTCTTCTAGGAGCTGGTGCAGGGGAGGGACTTGTGTCAGGTGTTGGGGCTGGTGGAACACTAACCGGTGTTGGAGCTAGTGATGGTGTTGGTGGTGGAGAAGTTGGTGCTGGCGGTGGGGTCGCTGGTGCTGGTGGTGGGGTTGCGGGTGCTGGAGCCACAACCGGTGGTGGTGTAGGTGCTGGCAATGGTGGTGATGGAGTTGGGGCTGGCAAAGGTGGTGGTGGTGTTGGTGCTGGCAATGGTGGTGGTGGAGTGGAGACGGGTGGAGACACTGGCGGTTGTGGTGGTGGGACAGAAGGGGCAGAAACTGGAGGAGTTTTAGGGGATGGGGACGGTAGAGGAGTGGTGGGTGGTGGTTGTGTTGGCGGAACTGGGGTGGTGGAAGGGGGTGGTACAATGGTAGGCGTAGTTGATGGAGAAGCCGCAGGCGTTTGGCCATTGGAAACGGCGACCAGTAGGAAGATCCAAGCCAGAATAATATTAGTCCACAACATTTTTGGTGGATGGGTTGTGATTGGATGAAAAAAAATGTGGGTTTATAACACAATGTAACATGTGTAATTTCTGTTGAAATGAAAAGGGTTGGTGCTACATGACTTCATGTGGGTGGTACATCTATATTTGCTTAATTTGAGCCTTTAGATATAACTTGAAGCCCAATTTTTGTAGGTGAGGGATTATTTGTATAATTCTAGTACATATTTCATATCATTATTGGTCAACTTTCTCTATCGACCAAATATTATATTTTAATTTTAAGGATGTTAACAAACTATCTAAAGTGTTGGTACATAGTTTTCATATGGAGATTTATACAGTGGCATACATGATACGAAAAGCCAATCGACAGTAGTTACTCAAACGTTATCTACATGTATAATTGATCGCCGTGTTTCCTCCACATAAGTTATGTAAAATAGAGCCAAAAAGAACCGAATTGTTGAATATGATGTGTGCTGTATAACTGACCAATGAGATGTCGGGTCAGATGTTTGTTGAGTTTAATTATAAAAGAACTTATCATTTCCGGTTCATTTAGTTCTTTGTGTCTAAATAACAGGGAATGATAAGAAGTCAAAATTTGTATAACAAGATTTAATCTAGAAACATAAGATGATGGTGAAGGCATGAAGTATCTTAGATAACAAGTTTGAATGATGATGATGTGAAACAATAACAGCTGAAAGACGGGTTGGTAGTTGTTGTTTTCTTCTTTAACCTTAAAAACACAAAGTTTACAACATTTATATTTGTATTTAAACTTATATTTATGTTTATATTTCCTTGGTACAAAAATACCAAAAACATCCTATATTTGTAAGTCTTTTTCTTGTGTTATCATCATTGGAAGCATCTTGTTATCTTCGGTGCTATGTTGTTTGGTAACCAGGGCTTCTAAACATGAAGTTTCAGGATAAACTGTTTTTGTTTCATAATTAGTGAATTGAGTTTTTGAGATGTTGTATGTTGGTTGTATGTTTAGTCTTTAGTTTAATCTCATCATTGACTTCTGTTGATTTCTCTTTTAAGCTCCTAGTTGTGTTTTTAAATCATGAAGAGGCCCCTCTCATATGAATGAATATATATCATGCAATATTGACACTTCTAAGATAGTTAATAACTTCTTTTCTTGGTGGAACTTGATTTGATAACATATTAAACACTTTCATCTTTGTCTAACAATTATTTTCACTGTTTAAACTTCTTTTATGAACCTGATTCATCACTCATTTATTGATCTATTGGATGTGTTGCTTACATTGCTCAATTTCCATAGAAAATGTTTGGCATGTGCTAACTCATGACATATGTAGCAAAATTGATTTGCCAGCTTAACGAAGGTAGTTGGACGAAGGCGACGATGAAGATCTTATCCTACCGAAGGCAGGTTTGTCCAGAAACCAACTTCCGAGAAGTCAAATCTTGGGTTATGGGTTATTTGAAAGATGAATAGGATCAGTGGCGAAGGATATGTTAGGGCCAGGGGTGCCCCCCCCCCCCCCCCCCCCCCCCGTGTTTTGACGCAATGGTATAAATTTGCAATTTCGTATGTAAATTTAGTCCGGGTTGAGTCCGGCCCCCGCCGATTTACCACTACCGACCGAGGCCGGCCCCTCCCGATTTAAAAACCAAGCTTCGCCCATGAATAGGATGTATGAGAAGTCAAATCTTGGGTTCGGTTTTGGACCAAGAAGACCCCATGAAATCTTATACTTGACTAGAACTCCGCTTGGCCCATTGGATTTTAGCCCAATGTTAGAACATTTATACACTAATCATAACTATTCCTAAGAAATGTTTCATGTAATGGTTCTAAACTTTCGTTTTTCAACAATTATCGAACCATTATCTTTAAGTATGTTTCCACGATCCTTGGAAGCATCTTAAAATACATACTTATTATGGTACCTACATAACACCCACCTAGTCGACAAGACCATATGAATATACGATTTTTTCACTTTATGAGCTAAGAGGTGATCGATCCAATATTTCAATGCATGAAATCCGTTGGATAGAAAGAAGTCGGGAGAATAACATCTAGCCACTTATCCACCGTCTGCCATACTTTCAAAGCAATCTCACAAACGCCGAAAACTTGATAAAGTTATGTCATCTTCATGTAACACAAACAGAACAATGAAGAATGTGAAATCAAGTGTCTGCCAATTTCTCACTAAGATAATCTTCACTTTTAGTCTTTTAGAGCACCTCCATTGGGAGGTTTATCAAGGTTTAAAACAAACGGACGGACCATCCAAATGTTGAAATGGCGTTGGAGGTGTTGGACCAAGTTGGGTCCGTCCATCTCAATGGACCGGTCTGGTGGAGGTATGTGGGGCCCTCATTTGTGAGGGAATGTGGAAAAGATAATGGCATTGAAAGTGGAATAAATGACCGGTTTTAAAAAGAATGATCTAGAATGAGTGCATTAGTCATTTGTATAATTGTCATCAAAGGTTACACATTAGGGGCATAAAGAGAAAAAATGGGGTCAAAATTAGGTAGTTATACTATGGCTCTTGGTATGCCATTTTAAAATTGTTGTAAAATTATCATACTATGTCCATTCATATTCTTTAATAATGTATAGTAGGAATGTCCATGCATTGCCATGGGTACGTAGAATTGAAGTATGAATGACTGAAATCGTCTATGAATAGAGGGCCGAATTGAACGCATGTGATTTTATATATTAGTTCAAGTGATCTTTGATTCAAATTGCTTTAACAAAATACAAAAAATACAACCAAAACTAAACCAGTGTTTTTAGAACCAAATCAATAAATAGGATGAAACATATATACTATATGTGTTAATTTTGATGCCATTGAATGTTAAAGAAACTTACAATAGTCATTTGCAGTTGTTTTTATCTTATCTATCTCATATGAACACAACCATGTTGATAAACAAAGTTAAGTGTGGGTACATGCAAAAGAACCCCAACCATCTTACGAATTCCAATAATATTTATTCATAACTAACATTCTCAACATATTCACCCATCTGAATAGCAACATTTTTCAAAAATACACCAACTTAGCAAAAAATCCAATCAGACTCGACATGGAAACAAATAACACAACTGAAAGAAGATGATGATGCAGAACACTCACTATGTTTTGTTCCTTATGAATAAACCTCACAATATCCAAACTTTAGTACCATCATTTGCAACATATTCATTACATGTTAGAAATTAGCAAGTGTAAAATTAATTAGTTGCATCACTCTAGTCTATGTCATAATCCTTACATGTCTCACTTACATAAAAATTTACTATTACAATTACAAACTACTTAATATTGTATGCATGACAAATTTTAATCAACCGCATAATTTAAACGACCTAGATCCAACCTTTTATTTTAGAATGGCCACGTGTAGAATTAAAACAAGGTCATTGAATGGCGCAAATTGCTAAAGGTTGTTAACGGTGAAATTTCTAAAAGTTGTCGCTGCGATTGAGTTGCCCACCTAACCTATCCGGTTGAGTTTATTGCAACCCGAAATCGTAGTTAACATTTAAAACCAAAATACCCATCAACGTCCATAGAACTATTATATAATGCCATGGTCATGCTAATTTACATAAAACAATTTAAGACCATCCTAATTACCTTTAATGAACCAAGAAACAGTGTTGTACAATATCATCTATGTTGATAATTGATGTTTTGGTGAAAACACCGTATTAAAGTGTTAGTTTTGTATATATTTTAGTGTTTGATGGATTAATCCAATATAAAGCTACTATTCATCACTGGTACCAAAAGTAAAGCAAACACCGTGGGGAGTCGAAGAGCCGGCGATTTCCGGCAACAGACGAAACAAAGGTCTTCAGGACCTTAGGGAGGTGACTACCTTTTTCATCGCAAATCTTCCTGATGGGGCGGCTGATTCTACACTGTGGAAAACTTTCAAACCTTTTGGAATAATCAAGGATGCGTATGTGGCAAGGAAAAGGGACGCGAGGGGGAGCTAGTTTGGTTTTGTTAGGTTTGTAGGGGTGTCGAACATGAATGATCTACTTAGAAGGATGAACTATATCAAGATAGGTGATGCAAAAGTGATTGTGTCAGTTTTTAAGTTTGCAAAAGGGATGAAGAAAATGGACCCTCCGGGGGAGAAGTATCGTTAACCGGTGGAAAGGTCCTCTGGAGGCTAGCCGACTCAGGCACAAGGTCGGGGACAGGGCCGTCCAGCTTGGGTATTACCAGTTGGTGTGCAAAACCAGTCGGAACCTAAGGGGTATATGGATAATTCTGATGGCCCGTCGTCAAAACCGGGGAAGCTTCTGGTGGTAAATGAGCGTCCTGCTATGTATCTGGAACACTGTGTAATGCAGTCGGTAATCGGAGAGGTTAAGGATATTGATTCATTCTCGCAGATAGACAAGATGATGAGGAAAGATGGATTTGTGGAAATTCCGGTTAGCTACATAGAAGGCATGAAGGTATTGCTTGTCTTTAGGGATAAAAGAACAGCTCTAGATTTTGTCCATAGAGAAGAAGAGTTATGGGGTGATGTTCTGAGCTCGGCGATACTGGGGGGGAGCACGTGCAGTACCAAAGGGTGGTTTGTTTGAAGGTGGGGGGGTTGCCTTTACAACTCAGTGACAATGACATCTTTGACAAAGTAGGTGAACTATTTGGGAAAGTCATCAAGAAATATGGGTTTTCATGGTTGGAGCCGAAGAATTCGATTGGAAGAGTCTGGGTTCTCGTTGATTCTGGTGAGCGAATACAGGACGAGGTTAGGGTGGAGTAGAGGGATACGAGCTTCTCTGTGTTGGTTATTGAAGAGGAAGATGATATGATGACCACTGTTACATCGTATCTTGTATCATCTCCAGTGAATTCGGCTCAGTTAGAAGGGGGTCGTGGATTGGATGATATGGAGGAGGGGGAGTTTAGGGTGGATGAGGTCGCGTCAGAGCTCCGGCAGCCGGAATCGGTGATGCCGATGGTGGATATCGAAGGGTCACAAGGTTTGCATGGGAAAGGTGGTTTGCATAGGGGAAGTCAACAGACGAATGAAAAGTCAGATGCATTTAATGATGTGGGCGATTGGCTGGTGAGTCCGCTAGTCAGTCCATGTCATTGGATTTAAATAAAACAAATGATATTTTTAATTCATTTAATTCTAGGTATGGGACTTCTCAAGAGGGTGAAGTGGGCCGTAAGTCTAGAAAAGGCCCAGATATAAATGGAGCCCAAATAAATCTCCAAGCAACATAGGTAGTCAGGAGAGCCCAGTGGTTGTGGAAGCGCAGCATCCTCTACCGGAGTCTACATGGTTACATTTGGAGGTGGCGATGGAAGAAGGAAACATAGTTAGTAATAATGAG
Source organism: Ambrosia trifida (assembly GCA_028751855.1). Classification (NCBI taxonomy): domain Eukaryota; kingdom Viridiplantae; phylum Streptophyta; class Magnoliopsida; order Asterales; family Asteraceae; genus Ambrosia; species Ambrosia trifida. The sequence goes on along the minus strand of CM054123.1, from coordinate 25,400,969 downwards.
GTGTTCATAAATGAGGAGGTGACGGATAATACCGGAAGGGCCCAGGTGAACTCGGAACCGACTTTGGAAGGGGAAGACACGACAGGGGGGTTGGGGACCATAATGAGTCGGAAGCTAAAGGCGAAGGTATGAGGAACCTTTCAGAGACGGATCTAACGGTTGAGGCAGGGTTGTTGATTGGTATTGACCTAAGGAATTTCACAGATGAGGTGCAGAAATTGGTGGAGGACGAAGGTGCGAATCAGGTTCTACAATGAATTTTTTATCTATAAATATAAGGGGTGAGGGATGACTGTAAGGCGTCCTGGATAAGGGGTTTAAAAACAAGCAATGGTATACATTTTGTCGGAATACAGGAATCGAAACTGGGTCCAGATGATAATTTTGGGTTTGCGGCTTTTTGGGGTAGGTCTAGGTTTCAACTTGAACTGGTTCACTCGGTGGGGAGATTTAAAAGGCCCAGATATAAATGGAGCCCAAATAAATCTCCAAGCAACATAGGTAGTTAGGAGGGCCTAGTGGTTTTGGAAGCAGCATCCTCTACCTGAGTCTACATGGTTACATTTGGAGGTGGCTGTCACACCCTCAAATTTCCACTGCGGGGTTTATACCGCGAGGCGCGTGACATACCAGGATCCCATAGCCATAAGTTATAAGAACGACTCTAAATGCCCAAACCATTTAGTTCGTTATTGAAAATCATGTTTAATGTTTACCAAAAAGTTCAGTTAAATTGCGGAAGCGTAATTCAAACATAACCATTTAAGTTCATGCGCAAAACAACGCGCCCAAAATAAAACCGTTAAATGCAAAGGAAAGTATAAATTAAATAATGTTCACAGCCCATGACACAATGATGCATGTCCTATCGTGCTCCGTACCTAGAGACCTGCAAAAGCATGCTATCGTGTGTCAACATAAAGTTGGTGAGTTCACATAGTAAAGTAGTTTAATAAGCAAAAGCGCTGGTTTTCAAAACCACGTAAGTAAGTAAGTTATGTTGGTGCCCCGCACCGTGTAACCACTAATTCATCGCATGTCAAGGGTAGCTAACCCATTCATGATAACTAACCGAATATACCGAACTGCTATGTACGTGTAGCCACATAAGTGTGCCGTATGCCTGACATCATTGTCTATCCACAATGAAAATGTTTCATTAAGTTATAGTTCACGCCCGCGCTCCCCGAGCCGGTGTGAGGTTTGTAAAACCTAATAGCGCTATCAACTAATAACCCGCTTGCCAACCCTGGCAACTCATTCGGTACGTGAGGACTTACAAATGATAGAAATGGTTTAGTTTATCAAGGACACAATTGCGAACTAGTAAAGTAACCGACCCTCATAAGGATCCATGGCATCCCAACCCAGGATGTGTAAGTAGTCCCAAACCGGACTAGAAAATGTTAAGTAAAGTGTCTCATACCTGAGACGCATGCTTTTGAGAAAAAGAGTAGTGAAACTCACCTTAGGTCGCAAGTGAAAATCCAAATTCCACGAATAGTAACGTGCTACCGACTCCCTATTACAAATGTCACTAGGTGAGTATACGTGCGTAACCAACACACCATGTAACTCGTTTATCCAAGACTTTTAAAAGTTCAAAACCGTGTAGTGACACCTAATGACTCTACATGCTCAAGTATGTCCTACGTATCCCGTTGGTGATCATAGCAATTATTATCAGTTTAATGCATCAAATACATCTCATACAAGTTTCCACACAAGTACATGTCAATTACATACCACATAGAACTCCAAATAGTCACTTAAAGACCCCGTACACAATCTGCGTTTTTAGGACAGATTGTGCGTTGTGAAAAACAATTTATTTAAAATACTTAACGAATGAATTAGAGTCCCAAATTTTTACTGAATTTTATTTGGGATTCACTCGACAATACCTATTTTTTTTTTGTCTTAATTTCAAACACAAAAATTATAAAAATTCGTACAACACAGCTATGTCCAGAAAATTTCCTCAACAGGTCAGTTTAGTAGGAAAATTCTTAAAAATTGTGTATTCATCCAAACAAGATAAATCCACTTGGAAAAGCTCTATTTTTCCAGTATTGACCTACTGTAAAAATTTCATAACCTAACTCCTTGTAAATCTCAAGTTATGACCATTTAAAGTTAGCCCAATTTACAAATCCGAAAATCTGATATGACCCCTAATCAATTAAAATTCCAAAAACGACTCAAACGATGTCCAAATTCGATGGTTTTTCCCATTATGAAAATCTAAGACCTTTTACATTATAATCATGCAAAGAAATCATCAAAACAATCTATTTACCAACCCGTTACAGCCCCTACAACACGTTCAAACGAATCTGCCAGAATCTTAAACTTGCATCCCAAGTAATCTACAAACCCTAGTTTTTCATGAACATCCCTAATACATGTATAACATCTATAGTACTGATTAAACACCATATTAATCATAGAAAAACATATATGTTATCATGTGAAAACCCTAATCATGGCTACTAATAACAATCATCATCAAATCATCAAGAACATCCAATAACTCCTACACATACATACATGCGATTCTATATATATTATTTTTAGGGTTTTTAAAGTTTTTCAATCATTATAATTCATCAAAAATCATAAGAACGTATACCTTGCGAAAGATTAAACTCCCTAGAGCCTTGAAATCAAACCCGAACTAGCTTGATTAGTGAAGGATTACTTGATTGCTTGAAAACAAAGAGAGAGGGGGTGGGGGGGTTTCGCACGGCGCAAGGAGGGGCAAGGGGGTAGGGTTTTTATCTTTTCCTTGCCTCCTAATTATAAGAGGGCTTTGCTTGTTCCCCAAGCAATTGGGTATTAGGGCCCTTCTAGTCCATTAACTTGACCCGTTAATCATGTTCTAGCCCAATACCGGACCCAATATTATTAATCGTCTAAATTGCATAAAAACCATTGTTTTTATTATTACATAGCATATTACTCATGTTGTGCACGTAATTTGCATAATCTACGCATTACCTTTCAGTTAGGCGATCATTCACTAAAAACATGTAATTCACATAAGCACGTACTTCATGTTCACCATAATTCAATTGTATATATTATTGCTATGTATGTCACATAATTCACCAACGTTTGGGATACAGGACTCATGTGTGTGTTTAACAAAGATTTTCCTACTTATAGCATATGTTAACATCTTCTAACATATGTTAAACCTACTTAACTAACCCTAGTTAAGTATCTAGCCATGTATGAACATGTAAGTTAACTAGAGTTCAGTAAAAGTATATAACCTGAAAATGCGGGGTGTCACATCATCCCCAAGTTGAAAAGAATTTCGTCCCGAAATTCAGCAAGTAAACAGTAAAGCCAGCTATAGAAATGTGTGCTTGGTTCCCGGATGTCACAATGGCGATGGAAGAAGGAAACATAGTTAGTAATAATGAGGTGTTCATAAATGAGGAGGTGACGGATAATACCGGAAGGGCCCAGGTGAACTCGGAACCGACTTTGGAAGGGGAAGACACGACAGGGGGGTTGGGGACCATAATGAGTCAGAAGCTAAAGGCGAAGGTATGAGGAACCTTTCAGAGACGGATCTAACGGTTGAGGCAGGGTTGTTGATTGGTATTGACCTAAGGAATTTCACAGATGAGGTGCAGAAATTGGTGGAGGACGAAGGTGCGAATCAGGTTCTACAATGAATTTTTTATCTATAAATATAAAGGGGTGAGGGATGACTGTAAGGCGTCCTGGATAAGCGGTTTAAAAACAAGCAATGGTATACATTTTGTCGGAATACAGGAATCGAAACTGGGTCCAGATGATAATTTTGGGTTTGCGGCTTTTTGGGGTAGGTCTAGGTTTCAACTTGAACTGGTTCACTCGGTGGGGAGATTTGGGGGAATTGTCAGTATTTGGGATCCGTCTGTGCTGAGGGTAACGGATGTGGTGAAAAATAGGAAATTTTTTAATAGTGACTGGGATTTTGGTGGAGTCAGGGGAGGTGATAAATATTGTGAACGTGTATGCTCCTAATGATGCGAGACTTAGAAGGGGGTTGTGGTCTGAGTTGCTGAGTATGAAAAACAACAGGCACGGGATGTGGGTGATGTTTGGCGATTTCAACGAGGTTAGGGGAAGGTCGGAGTGGATGAATACCGAATATGTCGAGTCAAATGCAATGATTTTTAACGATTTTATAGATACGGCGGGTCTCCATGAATTTTGTAACACCCCGCCCCTCTCATCACCAATATTGTCCGCTTTGCCCATCCAGAGCTCACGGATTTGTTTTTGGTTGCCCAAGTGGAGACTTCCCAAGAGGTCACCCATCCTGAAATTTCTCCCACCTGAGCACGCTTAACTGTGGAGTTCTCCTCTCATCCACTAACATTAAGCCCAAAACGCGTTGGTGATTTAAGAGGCAGAATATTACTTATGAACCAAGGATCTCTCCTGGCCACGGCCGATGTGGGATTTTCCTGGGGTATCACATTCACCCCCCGTTAGAGTCTCATCGTCCCTGATGAGGTGTGCACCCACCATCCCGAACGGCACAGGAGTGGCTCTGATACCATCTGTAACACCACACCCCTCTCACCACCAATATTGTCCGCTTTGCCCATCCAGAGCTCACGGATTTGTTTTTGGTTGCCCAAGTGGAGACTTCCCAAGAGGTCACCCATCCTGAAATTTCTCCCACCTGAGCACGCTTAACTGTGGAGTTCTCCTCTCATCCACTAACATTAAGCCCAAAACGCGTTGGTGATTTAAGAGGCAGAATATTACTTATGAACCAAGGATCTCTCCTGGTCACGGCTGATGTGGGATTTTCCTAGGGTGTCACAAATTTAATATGGGAGGTCATCGGTTTACATATATCTCGAACAATGGTCTTAAGCTAAGCAAGTTAGATAGATTTTTAGTTTGCGATGGGTTTAAGGACAAATGGCCAGCTGCAGTGGTGACGGTTTTATCGAGACACGTTCCGGATCATTGTCCGGTGATCTTGTCAGTGGTGGAGGCGGATTTCGGGCACATTCCGTTCCATTTTTTCAACACATGGCTTCCGGGGTTTGTGGAGTTTGTGATGAATGAATGTTCGAAATTTAAGTTTTTTGGTCCACCTGATTTGGAGTTTGTTGTTAAACTCAAATTTCTTAAAAATAGGGTGAAGGAGTGGGGGTAAGCATAAGAGTGAATCATTGGGGTTGTATGTTGCTAAGTCTAAGGAGGCGACTCGACTTGAAGGTGTGATGGAAATTAGACCACTGGGTGATATTGAATTGGAAACATGGAATGAGTGTAGGGCCTACATTCTGGAACATGAGAGGTTAAAGGTGCTCGACACTAGACAAAAGGCGAGAATTAAGTGGGCAATAAATGGTGATGAAAACTCCCGGTTTTTTCACGGGGTGGTGAATTCGAACATCGCAACTAATAGAATTAACGGTGTGGTGGATAGTGGTTCTTGGGTGTCTTGCCCAAGGATGATCAAGGACATGGCTTTGAGAGCAAATTCAAGGAGCCGATGTGTTCGAGGTCGTTTCTAGATTGTTCCCATATTTCAAGGCTTTCGGATGATGAGGCGAGAAGTCTAATTCAGCCATTTTTCCTTAGAGAGATTAAAGACGCGGTGTAGGAATGTGGCGGGGACAAATCACCTGGACCGGACGGCTTTACCTTCAAATTTCTGAAGAGATGTTGGGGGACTGGAATCGAATTTTCTAAAGTTGTTTCAGAATTTTTTTTTTTTTTTTGAGTCTCAATCGTTGAATCAGGCATGTACAGCTTCTTTTATTGCTCTAATTCCGAAAACAGATGACCCGAAGCTTTTTAAGGATTTTAGACCCATTAGTTTAGTGGGTTTCATCAATAAGGTGATATCCAAAGTGCTCGTGGCTAGACTAAAAAGGGTTATCAGCTCATTAGTGTCACAGGAGCAGTCGGCTTTCCTGGCTGGCCGAAATATTACTGACGGACAACTGATGTTGAACGAAATCGTCGCATGGATGAAGAGAAGGAAAAGGTGCGGTATGATCTTTAAGGTTGACATAGACAAGGCCTACGACTCAGTGAATTGGGGCTTTATGGAGTTAGTGATGTCACAGATGAATTTTGCGCTGGTTTGGATTCATTGGGTGATGACGGTGGTAAAATCGGCTCGCGCTTCGGTACTCATAAACGGGTCGCCGACGGGTGAATTTAAATGTGAACGAGGACTAAGGCAAGAAGACCCACTTTGTAACACCCTAGCCGATGGCGGAAACATCGAGGTGTCACGTAGTGTTGATTGCTCAATAGCTCATGGTACTAAAGTGTAAATTTGAATACATTGAATTGAATAGTTTATTACATTGAAAGAAATTACAATATACAAAATTCTAAAGTGGCAACTAAAACTGAAATACAATAACCCAACATCTAAGTAAAAATTCCAAAAGCTTAAAAGTCATCTCATAGATAACCTGAAACATGTACAAAATTAATTTTGTCAATACAAAATGTATTGGTGAGCATACCCTGTTTGAATAGATATAGTAGTAAAAGAGTTTCGCAATTCACGTGTTGTATACTGTTTGCAATTATGTAATAAGTAATATCCGTTCAAAATCAACCCTAAGAATCAAGAATCAAACCATTTTTTAGTATAAAGAATCACAAGACAATGACCAAGGTCTCTCAACAGAGTCACAAGGGGTATATACCATAGTACTATTCATTGAAATGTCAGGCCCTCAAAGGTTAATGATTTTGACAAGTCATAGACACAAAATAACACAAGCAAACACACATGAGAATTGCTATTTTAGTAAAAGGAAATAGAAACTTGATATAAGTACATGAGTAGCCCCAAAAGTAAAATGAAAAAGGGGAAAGATATACTCACAGTTTGCGAAAGCGATCAAAATCCAACTTAAGCGGTCGTGAGCTAAGTAATGGGAATTCTGAGGAATTCAACCTATAATTTATATGAATACTAATAAGGAAATGTCTAAGAGTCTAAAGTAACTAGGGTCTAAAGCATTAGGGTTTGCTAAGTCGATTTGGGGAATTAGAGTTTTTGCGATAAAATCAATTTGATATTTTATTTGTATGCCAAAATAAAATGATTAAAATCTATGATTATGATATGAAAATTTAAATACTACTTAATTGAATATTTAATGAAGAATATGTTATGAATAACTAAGATAGAGAATAAGTTTAATTATAATTACAATAATTATTAATTATTGCACAATTAATTATAAGTTACTCAAATGATTCAACCAAATAAAATTTTGACTTTCAACATAGGAATCTTTAAATTTTATAAGAAAAATATTCATAAAACGGCTTTTAAATATTATAAATAAATAATTGATTTATTATGTCTAATTAAACATAAATAAGACTAAAAATACAAAACATGGTCCAAAAATAATATTTTTATGAAAAACAATTATTTTCTGATGTAAAGTAGTGAAAATAATTTTTCCATAATTTTTCTCACTTTATTTGTATTTAAAACATATTTAATGAAATAAAATGGTGTTTTAATGATTAAAAATGGTAAAAAAAACAGCCAAATAACTATTTTCTGAAAAATTAAATTTTATTTCAGTTTATCATACTTAGAAATAATTTCCCAGAAAATTTGAGATTAAAATCATTAAAAACGATTTTTTATCAATTAATTACGATTAAAACAATTTAAATTAAAAAAATACGATAATAATATATTTTTCAGAAAATAAAAACATGATAATTTTCTTTATGGTTTCAACACACTACATATAATTTTATAGAATTTTTGGATAAAAATGAATTTATTATAAATATTATAAATTTATGTTCATTATAAATATTTATATCAAACATAAATAAATTCTGAGGGAATATTAAAAATTGAAAGAAAAACGAGGGGGTCCTAAGGTTCGAACCCGTGTCTTTCCAAAGTAAACTCAAACACACAACCACTACAACACAAAGCATTTTGTTGACTAAAGCCAAAGTAAAGGTTATTTAACTATTAACCCCAAGTCATCTTCTTCCCCAAATATCCTAAGCAATAAACCCTAACCCTAGAAACCTAAGATCATATATTTGATATGAATACATCCCAAAAACATGGGGCTAATGATCAGTGAAGTAAACTAAATAAAACGGCATATCGATTAATTACTTACAATGCCAAATAAGAGTCGAAAAAAGAGAAGAAACCGAAACTTTGAGCTACGAATCAATGCTTTCTAGTCACGATTTCAGCGACTTTTTTGTGGGTTTAGAATGTTCAAGAGTTGGGGATTTTAGAGTGAGATCAAACATAACTTCATCATTTTTTGAAGCAAAATAGATGAACAAGTGATTTATAAAATCAGTTTGTAAACATATATTAATTTCACAATTTATGGTCATCTTAATGGTAGAGGTTATGGAAGAAGAATAACTAGTCAATGCAAATTGTGATGTTTCAACCACAAAAGCATCCTTTTAAAGTCAAATTGAATATCTTTAAATATTTGTAACATATATTTATATTTCATCTAATTTAATTTAATAAAACATAAAGAGCATTGAAATATTTTAGTGTATAACATATAGGATTTCAAATCCCATAATTACATTTTGATTCAACCTTTTTATTATATTACAGCTTCAAGAAATATCAAGTATATTGATTATATACTAAAACCAATTAGCGTAAATGCAATTAAATTCATAAAACTCCTTTATAGACTTTAAACTTAAAAGTTCTGACATTTCCCAAAAATTTACAATAAACTGTAGACGTTTAACTTTAAAAAAAAATCTAACGAACATTAAAATTTAAATTTTTATAAAAATCCATTTTGAAATAAGCATTGAGTTTGATATTTTATAAATTTTGAAAATGACGAAACTTACAGGGACTAAAATAGAAACATTAAATACATGAAGGACTGCAATTGACAACTTGATAAAGATGAAGGTGACGGTTGTCACACACTTTCACCCTTTTTATTTGTTCTAGTTATGGAGACGCTGACGGGTATTATGAAGCGTGCGTGCTCGATAGGGCTGTATAGGGGGCTGGTTTGTGGGGATGGTGAGTTAGTATTATCGCGTTTGTTATGCGCGAACGATGTAATCTTCCTAGGCGAATGGTTCGTGGCTAATGCTTTTAACCTGAAGAGAATACTGCGTTGTTTCTATTTGGTGTCCAGTTTGAAGGTGAATTTGAACAAGTGTAGTGTGGTCGGTGTGGGTGTCGAAACCGAGGAGATTCAAGGCATGGCGAATGTATTAAGTTGTACGCGTGGGAAGTTGCCATTTAATTACCATGGATTAATAGTGGGAGCAAATATGAATTTGGCGAAGAATTGGAAGCCGGTAATTGAGATGTTTCGTAAGCAGTTGTCTTTGTGGAAGGCTAATCAGTTATCATTTGGGGGTCGGGTGGTTTTGATTAAGTCGGTGCTGAATTCGCTTCCTACTTATTTTTTTTTCTCATTATATAAAGTGCCTTTGTGTGTGTTGGAGTGTTTGGATAGATTGCGTAGGGTGTTTTTCTGGGGGGGGGGGGTTTCGGATGAGAAAGCGCGAATGAACTGGGTTGCCTGGGAGAAGGTAATTGGGCCAGTTGAGAACGGTGGTCTTGGTTTTGGATCGCTCAGAGATACGAACTTGGTGATGCTAGCGAAATGGTGGCGGCGGTTTAAGACGGAGCGAGATAGCTTATGGTGTAGAGTTATTTGGGTAATTCATCATTCATCGAGGGAATGGAATGCGGTGTCATGTAAATTGTCTGCTCCGAGTCCATGGAAGAATAACGGAGCTTCTATTCAGTCCTTGAAGGATTGTGGGGTGGATATTGCGAGTGTTATACATGGGGTGGTGGGTAATGGGTTGGTTGTAGCATTTTGGTTGGATCCTTGGGCGTTGGAGGTTCCTTTGGCGTCCAGGTTCCGACTTTATTCGCTGCAGAAAGGAACAAATTTGTCACAGTTGCTGATCGGGCTTCGTCTCTCGGGTTGGGTTGGCGCTGGGAATGTGTCACTAATGGGTTGGGTCCACAAGCTAGGGTGGAACTGCAGGAGCTGAATTCGTTGATTGCTACTCCTGTACTAACGGCTGTTGCGGACAAATGGGTCTGGAAATTGTGTGGGTTGGGTGTTTTTGAGGTAAGAGCTGTTAAAAAGGAAGTACAAGGGTTGGGGCTGATCGAAAATAACACTACAGTGCAGGAAGAAAACTCTTAGTCTCCTAAGAAGGTTTGGTTAGTAGCGTGGAGAGCTACGCTAGGAAGATTACCGACTAGGGTGGCATTACGAAGACGAAATGTTATTGTGGAGTCAGAACTGTGTCCGTTTTGTGGCGAGCTTCCAGAAACTATTGAGCATCTATTCATGTCATGCGGGTTGGCGCAATCTATTTGGCAGTTAATATCGCAATGGTGCAAGGTTGGGAACATATTTGCCTTCGACTTTAAAGACCTGTTGAGGCTGCATAAGTTCTGCAGCGGCTCGAAGAATGTTAAAAAGATTCTCTACGTGGTGCATCTTATTGCTATTTGGTGTATTTGGACTAACCGAAATGAGGTGGTATTTAGACAAAAACAAGGTTCGCTTCATAAGATTATCGGTGAAATTAAAGTGCTTAGTTATCTTTGGGTGAAGAATCGGGCTAAACTTGGTGGCCTTGACCGGGAGAAATGGCGAAGTTTTAGTTTATGTTCAGTTTAGTAGTTTATGTTTGTATGTGTTTGGTGATATTATGATATTGTAACTTAGGTGATTGCTAGTACCCCGCTAGCATTGGTTTTAATAAAATTATTTCTGTTGGTCGTTCAAAAAAAAATCCAAGATGAAGCTTGGCCAATAAAGTGGAAAAGAATTTCAGCAGCCCATTCGATTTACAATGACCCAATAGCAAAAGTCGGTAAGAGAAAAGAAGATACATACGAGCTTTTGGGGGACAATGATTATTCTTTTGACGGCTGCAGAAGGCAGCAGCCACGCACAACAGCTTTGAGGGGAGTTTGACAACGGGTGATGAATATGCAAGGCTAAGTCACTCGTAATTCTCTCTGGGTGAATGGTTAGTTATTTTGCAAGGGTTTTGTGACGTTTATTACACATTGGATTAAATGTTTATTAATTTTGAATTCTAAACTTTCAAGTGTGGTTTTGTATAAATTATGTGCTTTGAGTGTTTATTAAATGATTTGCTTGTTTGAATTTCATCAACCAACACGTTTTCTTATCGAGGTTCATTGATTAACATTAAAGTATGTGTCTTTCAATATTATTAGTACCTAAAATATTGTTAAGTGACAATCAATCAAGTCAACTAGGGGTGAGCATTTCACCAGAACCGACCCGACCCGAGACCCGACATTCATATAAACACAGAACCGAATTGAAACCCTAATCCTAGGTTCGGTCATCGGTCCATGGACCTACGGTTCCCTCGGTTCTTAATCCAAAACCCGACCCAAAGATTAAGCATCCAATCCTCTTTACAGGTTTAGTTTGATTTGCTGATTTGCTTAACAGAAGGCTCCGATTCAGTACATGTAAGTTGTTTTAGAGCCTGATTAGTTGATTTGATGTGTTCTTAATGCTTTAATGTTTGTTCTTATATGGGTGTCAAAGTAATTTTGCCCCAAAATGGTTTGATGTTTGTTATTTGTTAACCTAATGTTACGTACAAAATGCTTTGATGTTTATTATGTTGGTTTCAAACTAGAAAGCTCCATTTGCTTAAAGATTATAAATTGTGTCATGTTTGTTAACCTAAGTGATAGAATTGCTAGGTCATGTTAGCAGTAGCAGACAACAGCCATATTTTATGTAATAGTTTTAATTGTATGTTGGTTGCAATGTGAGAAAGCATGCGTAGGTATAGATAGGTAAATATAACTTATATAGGAAAAATAGGAGATATTAGATAATCATTTATTTTATAGGAAAAGTTTTATCATAAATTTAAAGATATGAATCCATGCACTACAATTCTCTAATGTGATGATATGAATATGATAACAATCTGAGTTAGGTGATACTGTTTGTTTGTGTATAAATTGAATTAGAATTAGAATGGAATTTAAGGTTTGGCAAACATAAGTCACGACATGAGTTGGAGTGCAAATGCTTAATCTATCAGAATCTAGTTCGCTGGGCCCATTGATAGTGCAAATTCTAACTTTTCGGTCCATCATTCGGTTATCGGTTTTTCATTGTTTTTGGACCAAACCGACCCGAAACCCGAAATAGGTGAAATATAGGGACCGATTCAAGGACCTATAGTATAGACCCGGTTCGGGTCTACTAAAATAATCGGGTCGGTTCTCGGTTTTTTTTCGGTTCGGCCCATTTATGCTCACCCCTAAAGTCAACAGTCGCAGTCTAGTTTTGACTGTCAGCGAAGTCATTAATCAACTTACAATATTAATCATATTAAACCACAAATCATGTCTATGTTATTCCAATTGGCCCGTTTGAAAACCCGAGTGAATCTGGCTAACCAGGATCCTGGAGAGATCACCCTTTCTCATATTTGTTTTTAAACGCTTTCCTTACCGTAAGGTAACTCGCTGCAATCCATTTCCAAAGTCTTCATATGCTCTTCAGATAGCTCCATCGAACCGCGAAGTTCAGTTTTCATTAGTTTAGCTACTCAATTAAACCCAAAGTTCAGTTTTAAATTAGTTTAGTCATTTTTTTCTTAAATAATAAAACAAAACGTGTAATATTAACCACACGCTCCTTTTGGATTCAATACCCTACTTACTCTAGCTATCTAGTTTATTTAGGCTTTTGCATGACCCCAACGACAGGTCATCAAAATGGTGTCGTTGTCGGGGAGCTAATGCGCTTAGTATTACATTGCTTGTTTGTTTGTATTTTTATTTAGTGTTTTGAAAAAATAAATAAATAATATCTATAAAAGTGTTATTTAATTTTATTAGATTTCACTTTGAATGTTCTAGTTGTGCAGATTTTTCTTTTACAGGTGTAGAACACTATGGATTTGGTTGATGAAGACAATGAACCATGCTATAATTGTGAAAGTTTCGCTCACTCGACTGAAGATTGTAAAGATTGTCCAAAGCCCTTACCGTCAGTAGATCCTTATTGTTTTTGTTACGGAAAAATACATAGGGATAAATACTACACAATATTTTGGAGTGATCCAAAATATTGGGATGAAATGTGAAAATCTGGGTACCGGGCAACCCCATGTCAAGAAAACAATCATAGCTACTATAACTATGAAACTGAAGAGGCACCTTTCTCAAGTAACTAGGAGGATTATTATTATTATGAAAACTCATAATCATGTTTTTCTCCAGATTACTATCAAGATCAATATCAAATTCCTCCCGATGAAGAAAAATGTGTAGAGATGACATATCAAAGCGAGGAAGAAAATAACCTTGCTCGAGCAGAAACAATATTATCCAATCTCAAGGAATTTCTATCAACACCCAACCTCTCAATTCAACAAAGAATTGAGTACTTAAGTTTGAAATGCAAGGTGTTATCGGTAATGATAGATATAGCAGAGACCATGTCTCCCTTACATGATGATATTAGAAACTATTATCAAGTTAAGGATTAGGTTGTGGAGACTAATACCACACCAAATCCTTCACTTGTTGAAGAGTTACAAGTAGAAAAAGGTTGTTGTTATTGATGCAGGTGTCACAAGTCTTTCTCAAGATTCTCACAGCTCTCATCCAGCACTGATTACCTTCATAGAAAGGTTTGGGATGAAGATCCAAAGACAAATATTAGGAATGTGAGATTACAAGACATCGGACAAAGGTGAGTGAGATGGTTCTTCAACAGCAACAAAAAGCACCCAATTTACATGTCAATTGTTAAACAACTATTTATTTGGCATGTAAACTACCGAGCAAACATTGGAATTTCGGTAGGCAAATGTTCTTTGAGACCACCATAATGAACATCAGGTATGATTCTTGTACATTTTGTATATTTATTTATTTTGTTTTATTTTTAGTTTGTATTTTGAGTCTCTTTTGATTTTTGGGAATGCTTGGAGTTTAACTTGCAATCAGATAACTTCGCTCGTACTCAATCTCCATTCAGGCAGGGTAAATCTGTACACCATCGGTGTATAAGGCATCCCAGAATTTTATGTTTTTATTTTTCTTTTGAGTCTTAGTTTCAGGGTTGTTTATCGACCACGAATGAAATGCTATACGGCTCGATTGGAAGGAACTGCATAGACTCATACAAGCACTATCTATATCTAGAGGAGTTTGTTCCTTTTTATTGTTGTTATATTTTTTATTTCTGTTTTATTTTATTTCCTATCTTACATTGAGTACAATGTGTCGTTCAAGTGTGGGGGTGGGGAAACTTCGTTTATTTATTCTTGAGTCTAAAAAAATTAAAAAAAAACTTAAAAAAATCAAGAAAATGTCTTGAAAATTATTCTTAAAAAGCATTATAATCAGACACAAAACAGTTTTTCGCTACATACCAGTTGTTTCTTGATTGTTTTGGTAGTAGATCCTTAGTCATGGTCTAATTTGTGGAAAAGTAATATGAACCTTTGTTAGCAGGTGTTTTTAAGAAAAATGTTTAGAATTGCCTGACGAGGTTTAACAAGCTATTGGTAATAAATGCATGCACACATCGCTAACCTATTTTCTCACTTTTGTGAGACCTTGAGCCTGCTAGTTGATATATTGATTTATATACATTTTAGTTTGTTGAGAGTAGGCCAAATGTTTCTTTATTGTAGAACTTGTGTGATTTGATACATGCTGAGATTGTAGACTATATATGCACGTAGATGACAAAGGCAACTTAGGATTCCCTTTTTGTTTGATATCATGTGTTGTGTTATGTTGGCCCGTTTACCAAAAAAAAATCACCTTTAGTAGCCATGTTTAGCCTATACCCTTTTGTTTGGTAAATCTATAAAATTACCCAAATCGACCCGTTAACCGTTGTTAAGAAAATTGATGACATCCATCGTGTTCTATGTTTGTGTTTATAGGTGTGAGAAAAAAAACAAAAAATATACAAAAACAGATGTTGACTATTATGGTTACTTATGAGCAATGTTGTGCTTAGTTGCGTCTATTGTGAATAAGGATTGTCGGAGCATGTTTGGGATTGAGTTTGGAAACAACTTATTGACTTATTGGCTTTTTGAAAAAGCCAATAAGTCAATAAGTCATTTTGAAAAGCCAGGATTTGGTGTTTTTCCAAATGACTTATTGACTTTTCAAAAAGCTAATAAGTCAATAAACCATTTTTCAACTCAATCCCAAACACCACCTCAATCATGTTTGTCTCACCATTTTATTTTAGCCACTTCTAGCCAAATCTATCATACCTTTACCCTATGCCCAAAACCAGTAAGTCCTTTAGATACGTGCATTGTCTACAGCTGAGGTGTGATTGTTATACAAGCTTATGATAATAGAGTTACATGTTTGGTTTTAAGTGAATGATACTAGCGCGTTACATGCTATTCCAGATATTAAACCAAGTGGAGTGAAAAATTGTGAGGGGTGTGTTGCATGAACATAAAAACCGAAAGCAAGTTAGGTTTAGTCGGGTTAATTTTGTTTTTACATGAAAATCAATTTGGCTTGCTGAATTAACACATCTAATGCTGATCTGTAAATGGGGTATGACTTTGGACCTTAGCTAACGTATGATGGGGCAACAGGGGTGCTAGTCTTTGATAATGTCTTGAGCAGAGTATAGAAATATTTTTTTTCGAGACGAAAAAAGATAAGTATGGGGATGTGATGTGTTGGTGAAAACACCGTGTTAACGTGTTAGTTTTGTATATATTTTAGTGTTTAATGGGTGCGTTTTTAATACACCTTGTTGCATATATTGGATATATTGTAAATGCATTAATTTTCTTATAAAATATATCCGTTTAAGATATGTATAGGTGTTTTGATGTCTTGTTAATAAATAAATGGGATTAAATTGTTTTGATGTGTTACGACTTACGAGCAAGCAAATGAAAGAAAAAAAAAACTATTTGACATGATTAATTGGTATGTTAGTTGTCAACGAGTTAACTGAGTGGTTAAAAAGAAAAAGAAAAAGAAAAAAGAAGGCGTTTTAATTAAAAATTGACTTCGAAAAGACGTATGACAATGTAAATTGGAATTTCTTGGTTTCTATTATGTCACAAATGGGCTTTCCTCCTTTGTGGTGCAAATGGGTTAGAGGTGTTCTTATGTCAGCTCGTTCGGCAGTTCTTGTAAATGGTTCGCCTACATTTAAATTTAATTGTGAGAAAGGTCTTCGCCAAGGTGATCCTCTTTCTCCTTTTTTATTTCTAATTGTCATGGAGGCGCTCTCATGGGTTATGAATAAAGCCAAAGAAGTTGGTGGATTTTCAGGTATCAACTTTACCGATATTGAAGCCGCGGGTTAGGATCAAATACACAGTGAAAGAAAAATAAAAAGTCGTAGGAAGGGTAACAAACGGACTCCGATTGAAATCATTCAAGCGGCATTGGAATCGTCTATCGAACCCCACGACGTTAGTTTTTAGGTCTTCGTTTTTTGGGGTTTTAGCTTGTAGTTTTTACAAATATGCGTTATATCATTATGTCTTTTATGTACCATTGTGTCTTTTTCTTATTTTCATCATTGTGTCATTTTTTCAATTCATTGTGTCTTTTTTCTTCAGCATTGTGTTATATTTTTTGGCATTGTGTTATATTTTGTGGCTCATTGTGTCATATTTCATGATCTATTGTGTTTTTTGTATCCTTCTCACCCTTCTCATTTTTTGTAGCCTTTGTAGAATAACTCAACCCTTGAAGCCGATATAACACATTTGTTTTATGCTGATGATGCTCTCATCTTGGGGAATTGGTCTCGTGAAAACCTGGAAAATACGGCTCGCATTCTCCGATTGTTTTACTTATGTTCGGGCCTCCGCATTAACCTACATAAGTCGAATCTAATTGGGGTTGGAACCGAGGATATAGAAGTTGATGACATGATGCAAATTTTGGGTTGTAAAAAAGGTACCTTCCCTTTTGATTATTTTGAAATAAAGTTGGAGCTAATATGAATAGAACTAACAATTGGTCGACGGTGATTAATGTGGTTAAATCTAGACTTGTGTCTTGGAAGGCGAAGACTTTATCGATCGGGGGAAGGTTGATTCTTATTAAATCGGTGCTTGAAAACTTACCTATATATTATTTTTCCCTATATAAGGCTCCTATGAAGGTGATAGAATGCATTGAGGCGATTATGAGATGGTTCTTATGGGCCGGCTCTTCGGATGAGAAAAAATAGCATGGGTAGCTAGGGATGTTATTACGACAACTAAAAAGAGGGCGGTTTAGGGGTGTGTAAGTTGCGAGGTATGAACGAGGCGTTACTTCTTAAATGGCATGGTGTTTTAAAAAAAAGGAGGTAAATCTTTATGGAAGAAGGTTGTAGTTGGTTGTCACGGGTCGAGTAGAGCTTGGAGTATGTTACCTTGTACTCCCTCGGCTAGTGGGTGTTGGAAACAAATTGTCAAAACTGGAGATAAGAAGTTGCTAAACGGGAGACAACTTAATAGTTTCTTTGTGGGTATTGTAGGCGATGGGTCGACTATAACTTTTTGGGGAGATAAATGGATGGGTAATGAACCGTTGCGGATAAAATATCCACATCTTTTCAGCTTAGAAAAAAAGAAGTGGGCCGCTATAGCCGATCGAGTGCGGATCCAGCAAGGCAAAAAGACTATGACTTGGGAGTGGCGTATGAATCCGTCAACAAATGAGGAGATCGTGGAACTGTTCGCTTTATTATCGGATATACATGATCACCAATGGGGAGTCGGAAGCGATGTTTGGAAATGGGAAGGGGACAAGGACAATGTTTTTTCAGTGAGCAATGCTAAGAAACTGATACATGATTGTCCTTCGATGGGTAACACGCTGAAAATGGAATGGGTTGGCTGGTTTCCTCTGAAATGCAAGATCCTTGTTTGGCTTGCAGGTCTTGATAGGTTGCCAACAAAAGTGAATCTGCTTAGGCGCGGGGTCCCAGTAGAAAACATGTTGTGCCCTCTTTGTGATGCAGATCAAGAATCAACGATGCATCTATTCATTGGATGATGTAGGCCGAGTCCAGTATATGTTTTCGATATTGTCGAATTAATCCGGATGGCTGATAGTCAATTGAAGAATAAAAGAGAGGCGGAGAGCGGTGGAGTTGGTTGAACATATTAAAGTCTCGACGTTTTTTTTGGATTCAAAATAGATCTAGATTTAAAGGAATAGATTGGAATAAATGGTGTAAATACCCGTTAGACTTGATATAATTTCGGTTTTTGCCTGGGGTCCTTGCTTTGAGAACGCTTGTGGTAGTGTTTGGTTGAATGAAATTCTCCTTTAAAAAAAAATTGGTATATTAGTGTAATTAATTGGCGATGATACAATTAATTTATTTTACTTTTGGAGCAGAGTACACAGACGGAAAATGTTAAAGCTAAAGCTAGTGGTGCACAAAATACCTGAATCTGGACCCGACCCTACCCGTAGGGTATGATCAGGGTATACCCAGCTTTACTTAAAACCCGAACCCGAGTTTTTTTAACCCGGTTTAAACCCGAAACCGGCTATTATGATACCCGTACCCGGTTCTTTAGAATACCCGGTTATCTAGAATACCCGGTTCATTTTTGAAGTTTAGCAATTATTTAAAATAGTTAATTTTATAAGTAATCTAAATTTTAAACGTAGTTGTCATCGTGTTGAATAACACTAGTATTAGTTTAATTAACTTATTTTATATCATTAATGAGAAATTATAGGTAGATATATGAGAATTATTTATGAATATAATAAAAAAAGATGTAGGCATTGCCATGTAACTTGTAATGTTTTTTAGGAATATTATATTAAAGTATGTATTTTTATGTTATTTACTAATATTTAATACCCCCCCCCCCATGTTAAAGGGGCGTGAACCTTGCCTGGGCGAAATATTTCGCGTAGGTTCTGTAATGGATAGGTCAATCATAATATTTTTTATTTTTTTTTAATGATAAACTTCAATAAAACAACGGCAAAGTCCTTAAACAACATCCTTATATCTAGTACGATGTTTAAACCAAAAATATGACAAAGCCTTCACATTCGCAACTATATCCACTACGCGAGGCGTCGATTTATTAAATACTTTGTTATTACGCTCTTTCCAAATCAACAAACTAGTAATCATCATAATACCTCTCAATATCTTATTTTTATTTTATTTTTCTTTTTTTATTTCAAATTTAATATTCATTATACACACACTCACACCACACCACTACACCCCTTGTCCATTTCAAACCCCATTCACCCATCAAAGTGGCCCCACATGCCAAAAGTCAAAAGTCAAAAAATGCCTCTTTCACCCACCATTACACACGTGGTCTTAGGTCAAAACTCTCAAATCCTTTGATATTCCTAAGAATTTAAAAGAACTATAAGACCATGTGTAGTGGAGGGGGTTATTTATAACGCCCCTGATTCTGATTGGTCCACGTGGCAGCTGAGTCAGCATGGGAAATAAAGTGAAAAGGGGGTGTGGTGGTAAGGGTTATTTATAATGCCCTTATTTCTGATTGGTTGTTTATTTTATTATTTTTTTTAATCTTTTAACTCAAAATAATTAAAATAAAAGACAAATAAATATAAAAAAATTACAAATAATATTAAAAACAAAGTTACAACTAATATTAAAAAAAATTACAACTAATACTAAAAAAAAAAGTTACAACTAATATTAAAAAAAAGTTACAACTAAATTCAAATAACTAAACAAACAACTTAAAAAATTACAATACCAAATTAAAAAAAAACACAACATAAAATAAAAAAGCGAAACACACTAAAGGTTATATTTTGCAAGAATTTGTTGCCGATGAAGTTGTGCAAGGCGTAGGGCTTCTCCGTCGAGGTGGTCGATCGATTTGGACAAAAACTCAATGTCCTTTTCCCTTTGCCTCGCCTCTTGAATGTCGACGAACCTTTTATTCTCGATCACTCTCTGGTGCATCGTTTCCAAACGTCTTTGGCCGAGGTCGCGAATATCCTGTAGTCGTCGATTCATTTCCTCAAAATCCTCCCTCAATTCACCACCTCCTGTCGAAGACGACTCCGCCTTGCCGCCCTTTTTTGATCTTCTACCGGGTGGTCTTGGAATATCCTCCTCCTCCTCCTGATCCTCCTCCTCATCCTCCAAATGAATAGGATCATCTAAACTCACAAAGCGAGCATCGGATGACGGTGTATCCGGATCTCGCGACGAGGAGGTTTTGCTTCGTTTTGATGATCCTCATCCTCCTCTCCTGATTTTGCGCCTATTACTGGACCCCATAGGCGGTACATTAGCCCACTTAGGACTTTTTCTCAACATGTCCCAAATCATAAAATATGGAAACAGGCCACGGGTTTCTCTCATCTCGTCCAACGCTCTTGCCAACAAACCATCATCACCTTCCCCACTGCCCCTGTTATCTTTACAGCGTTGGTAAACCTCCGAAAACGCATGACTTTTAGTATTTATATCCTTCCACTTTCCCGATATCGAGTCGTTCTCTCGATACTCCCATCTACCCATGGCGGAAAAAAACAGCTCTCGAATTCTTATCCAAAAGAGCGGCCTCTCTTGATAGTTCGCTACAAAAAAAATATTATACGATTAGAACAAAAAAAAATATTATACGATTAGAACAAAAAAAAATATTATACGATTAGAACACAAAAAAAATATTATACGATTAGAACACAAAAAAAAATATTATACGATTAGAACACAGAAAAATACTAACCAACTTCGGGATCCTCCGATATGTCGAGCCAAGCCCGCGCTAAAGCAAACTCCTCGTCTTTTTCCCACCTTTCTTGTTTCTTCTTTTGACGAGGCTCGTTAGGATCTTTTCTTCGGTGGGAGCGTCTCCCCCCCCCCCCCCCCTCCAGTTGAGAACCCTCAGGTTCACGTGGTTGGTTGGGCTCCCCTTGAGTTTCAGGCACGACGTCGGGCTGCTATTGAGAAGGTTGGACATAGTTTACGTTCATGTTTGGCGGAAACCCTTGAAAATATTGACCCGACATGCCTAGAAGTTGAGCGTATCCCATTGTGTTCGCGTCAAATTCGCCCCAAGTGGGTGGCAGTTGAGTAGTGTTTGGCATCGTAGTGTTTGGCCTTGTAGTGTTTGGCCTCGGACCCGGGCGAGACGGGACCCCAAACGGTGAACCATATGGAAACATGTTTGTGTTTTAGTAGGTTTGTTTTGTGTTGTGGTGTGTGTTTTTTTTAGTTTGAGTTTATATGTGTATATTGTGTGTATATATATAATCTTTTAAAAAAATTAAGTTACCGTTCGAAAAAATAAATGGCCCAACGGTCAAATTTTGTTTGACCGTTTCTTTCCCCTCGTCCACGTGGTAACACGGTATTGGGCCTCAACATTTGTAGCGCGCGTTAATAATATAACGCTTGGAACCAAAAAAACCTCTATAAGGCTCTTCCTTTTCGATGTTCCCGGTGTGATTTTCAAAAATCACGCGCAATAACGCGCCCACTACGTGGGTCTAATCCAAAAAGGCAAAGGACAATGTGACACTCTGTTCTTTTAACTGTATATGGTACTTTTTATCACTTTTTAATTGAGAATAAACTCAGGTAATAATAAAAAAATACAAACATGTATTCCTTTTAGGAAAAATGGAAATAAATAATCCCAACTATTCACTATTGGCCAATAACAGTCCCAACTACGAAATCACCAATATTGGTCCCAACTTTCGACATATTGGAAACCAACGGACCCAAACTAACGGAGGCTAACTCCGTTAGTGTGATGCTGACGTGGCATGCCACGTAGGATGCCACATAGGATCATTTTGCCACGTGGCATGCCACGTAGGATGCCACATAGGATTATCTTGCCACGTGGCATGCCATGTAGGATGCCACGTAGGATCATCTTGCCACCTAAGCATGCCACGTCAGCATCACACTAACGGAGTTAGCCTCCGTTAGTTTGGGTCCGTTGGTTTCCAATATGTCGAAAGTTGGGACCAATATTGGTGATTTTCGTAATTGGGACTGTTATTGGCCAATAGTGAATAGTTGGGATTATTTATTTCCATTATTCCTTCCTTTTAACATGATAATAGAGTTGATTGTGAAAATGAGATAAAAGGGAACCACGAGAATGAATTGTGATTAGGGCTGCAAACGAACCGAACGAATATGGATAAGGCCTTTTTGTATTCGTTTGTTAAGAAAAATACGTGTTCACAAACAGTTCATGAACACTTATCGAACGAGATCTTATGTTCGTGTTCGTTTGTTAAGAAATCACTCATGTCCGTATTCGTTTGTGTTCGTTTGTTAAATTTGTTCATGAACGCACACGAACACAAACGAACATTCATGAACACAAGCAAGTGCTTATGAACACAAACTGAACGAAAACAAACACAAACACAAACGAACATATATTAACTTTCCTATAAAATCGAGTTCACATACATATATTTACCTCATATAAATAGTTTCTTTATTATTTTGGGTAAAATAAATAAATAAAAGTAAAAGAATATCAAGACAAATTATAAAAATTAAAAACCTTATTAAACTATTGAACACAAACGAACATAAACGGACATGTTACCGAACGTTCACGAACATAAACGAACGAACGTGGCATCTGTTCATGTTCGTTCGTTTAACTAAACGAACACAAACGAACTTCCCGCCAAACGGTTCATGAACTGTTCGCTGAAAGTTCAGTTCGTTTACAGCCCTAATTGTGTTTGTTTCAGCTTTTGAATGAAATGGTTAAGACTGAATGATTAAAATTTGAGATGTTGCTAAACCATTAAGCATTGAATCATTAAGCACTGAACTAGACTGAACTTTAATGTGGCTCTCCTATTAATGTGGGACAAAAATACTAACCATTAAGATATCCAACTTAATAATTCAGCACTTAACCATTCAGACATTTTAATTATTCAACACTTAATCAACCAAACAGCCCCTAAGTAATTAATCTACTAAGAGCCTTCTCATGGAGTTCCCTATACGGACCTCATTCTTATATTTTGAGAAAAAAAACTTAAAGTTTTAGTGTAATTCGCTATTCATTCTACATCCCTTTATGTTGTGGCCTGTGGGTGCTAGTAATTGTAAGTCAACTCATTTCATTTCATTTCATTTCATTTCATTTCACTACAATTTTGTTTAAATTTTACTCCATAGTCCACACGCATCTCATCTAAGAACCCAACATAAATCTAATAAAAAAAGGGTGTAGGTTATGCATTTCCCACGAAAACCATCGAAGAATTGAATGCAGCTTATGACTAGGTTGTTAGCCTATTGCAAATTAGGGAAGACGCGACTTTGAACCGGGGTTTTAGCCAATTGCAAATTCAAGCGAAGCGCATGACCGATGCTCGTCCCGAAGGGTACCTAACGGATCCTGGTGAGGAATATGTTCCAAGGTCTAAAGAGGACATTCCTCAGTACTCGCTAGAGGGCCGCCATGACATGTGGAAAGACTCATCGTGCTCGTTTTACTCAATCTTTTAGATTTAGATTTAGAGGGTGTTTGGGATTGAGTTTGGAAATGCAAAAGTGCTTTTAGTTAGAAGTGTTTATTGGCTTATGACTTTTTGAAAATGAGTTTTTAAAAAAGTGTTTGGATTAGCTTTTGGGACGAGAAATGTCAAAAAGTCAATAGATTATTTTTTTAAGTGTTTCGTTTAACATATTGTGAATATTGGTTGTATGGGTGATAGATTTGTAATTTTTTTTCCAAAAGGAAAAAGCCAAAAGCCAGGATTTCTATTTTTTCTAAAACAACTTTTTCACCCCTTAAGACCATGCGTAGTGGGGGGCTTTATATATAAAGTCCCCTTCCTGATTGGTCCACGTGGCTGCTGAGTCAGTGTAACATCACAAAAAAAAATTTCAATTTATTTTTTTTAACTATATATATATATTACATTTTTTTATAATAAATAATAATAATTATTAAGACACTAAATGTAACATCCCGATTTTTGTTATATAAATAAAATATGTTGGTTCATATTTATTAGTAAATGAAACGGCTCATTGATTAGTAAAATAAACCAATAACATGTGAGAAGGATACTCATATATTTAAAGCTAGTTAACGAGCAAGTGATGAAAAACATGATTATTTGAAGTATGAGATCTAGGCGACTAATTAGTATTATAAGAGACCGTCTAGTGATAATATAATATAATATATTATATTTGGCCCTACTCCATTTTTATGAAACTTGAGTCAAAACGTAGAGAAAAATAAGTTCGTCTCATCAGTATATTCGTATTTTTATAAAACGTTGTAGGTTAAAAGTTATAAGAGAAAAACGAGTGAAGCAGCTGAAATTAATTATATTAATATAATAATATAAGTTGTAATATGAAAATAAAACTTTGCGTGAACTTAATGTAGCAAGCAGACAAGCAGACAACTAGGACAAATATCGTTAATGTGATGTAAAACATAACCCAACCAAAGTCCGGCGGGTAATCCGGCCAAAATCCGGCCTATTTTTGGAAGCCCCATAACACACACGCTGACCCATTAAATGAATCCTACGCATCCTTGACTCATGCCGACACTGTTCACGCGTTAAATCTTCTCGTCAACAGCATGATTTGCGGTCTAAAGTCACGCCAGTTGACCGAACAAAAGTCAACTGACGCGTTTAGTCAACATCGAGTATAAATAGAACCCTCATATCAAATCAGTAGACTCGTACAAATGCTACGCCACCCTCAATTTGACATCACAAACCCTCCTTGTCGTGAAATTTAACTCGCCGGAGCCAAGTTTTTCCGGCCGCCATAGTTTTCCTCTCGACCCTTTTGCCTTTTTCCGACCACTAAGTTCCGATGAACAATAACCAGACGGAACCGACAAGACCACAACCACAAAACAAACTGTTCATCACCATCAACCTTTACCCCTAAACGACACAACTGCCACTTAAACGCCATCGCTTGACCACCACCGTCGCTTCAAACGTTCGAACCACTGCTACGTCCGAAACATGAGCCCATTTGTTTTGCACCCCCTTCTGCTGCAGGTACCGTTTTTTTAGCTAGTTAGAGAGTTTGGGTGGGGATCCATGTGGTTTATGTGTGTTGGTGGGTTTTGGTTTAATTATGGAAATAAATGTTAAAGTACTTTAATTTGTGTGGAGTGTTGTCTGAATATGAGTAAGGAGTATTGTTGTTTGACTTTTGGGTTATGGGAAAGGGTTTTTACCAAACATGTGTAGTTGTAAAACTTTTAAATAAATAAAAAAGGTCTTAACAAAACATGTGTCCATCACTAAATAACTTTACGTATATAAATATATGTCACATATTAAATCATGATTTAATGGAACTAAGGGTATAAGTTTTCTATTTTGTGTAACGGGGAATTTAGATTATATTAAAGTTGCAATAATATTTTAGGGACTCGTGACGCGTAATTCAAGCTTTAGGAATTATGTCGGTCTTCGTTATTTCCTTACACGTTCGTCATTACAATCAAGGTGAGTTTTACATAGCCCCTTTTTATTTATCACCATTTTTGGGGTGAAACATGTTATAACATCATTTATGCAATTCAATCATCAATGTGTCTATGTGTTTTCTATGTTGCATTATGTCTTGAGCATGATTAGAGTAAGCACCATTCTAGCATAATCATTAACTCCGTACAAGCCGACGGTATACATTGATAGATCTATTGGACTGACAATCCCACCCGGATACGTGCCTCCTACAAAGGTAGCGTGGGTGTTTGTTATCGCATAACATATTCAAGTGAACCATGAGCGTATGGGATGTATCATATTATAACAGTCACCAGGGTTGGTTATGCACTCGATTTATTTCTAGTATGTTCTCACATATGGACTAGATTGACATGACACATGAATTGCACAACATTTTTATTCAATTATCAAAAACCTATGTAATTCTCACCAACTTTTGTTGACCCAAAATATTTTCAACTTAACATGTTTCAGGTTCTACTTGCTTGAAGATTTGAGTTAATGCTTGATGATGTGTACATAGTATTTTTCATTTTGATGTACGAATTCTTGTAGAACAATTGTATGTAATTTATTTAAATCATTTAATGAAATTTATTTTTCACCATGAGCTACTGAACAATCATCAATACGTGACATCCCGATGTTTCCGCCATCGGTTGGGGTGTTACAGTCAGCGTGGAGAGAGAAACTGAAAAAGGGGTGTAGTGGTGGGGCTTTATTTATAAAGCCCTTGAGTTGATTCTGATTGGTCCATTTTTGAAAGTCAAAGCATATGTCCACGTGTCCCTCTTTGATTGGCTGGTTCCTCTTTCATTTGGCGTTATATATATAACGCTTGGATTGATTTTTGTAAAATGGAGCCCCCCCGTACCGGTGTTGGGGGGGCGCTATTTTTTCTTTTTTTCAATATAACGCCTCCACTACGGATGGTCTAAAGGCCAAAAGCAAAAAGCAAAAGTCAAAACAGAAAGTGTTTTTGGGTTACATAAACAACTTATTGACTTATTAACTTTTTGGAAAAGTCAATAAGTCAATAAATTGTTTTGAAACTCAATCACAAACACTTTTAGGTGTGTTTCTTTGTTCTTACTTTTTGTTGTATTTTGTTTTTACTTTTATGTTTAGTAGGTGTGTTTCTTATTTTATTTGTTGTATGTTTTTAGGTTTATTTATGTTTTATTAGATTATTTGTTGTAACTTTCTAATGTTTGATATTAAATATGTTTAAATTTGAATTTATGTTATGTAAACATTTTTTAATTATTTTATTATTTAAATATATACGAAAGACAAAATAAAATAATCTAACATCTAATAAACAAAACCTTTATAGGTACACATGGCACTCTCACATTCAACCTTCAATCTAGACACTTTCATATTGTGCCACATGGCACATCCATGTAATTTATAATATTTTTAGTTTTTTTTAAATAAAAAACTATTAATTACTTTGGTCAAAATCGGTCAAAATCTAATCTAATCTAACATGTAATAAACAAAACCTCCCTAGGTACAGATGTCACTCCCACATTCAACATTCAATTTAGACAGCTCCATATTGTGCCACATGGCACGTCCATGTAATTTATAAGATTACCTACATATTGTGCCGCATGGCATATCTATGTAATTTATAAGATTTTTAGTTTTTTTAAATAAAAAATCATTAATTACTTTGGTCAAAATCGATCAAAATCTAATCTAATCTAATCTAACATCTAATAAACAAAACCTCCCTATGTACACATGGCACTCCCACATTCAACATTCAATCTAGACACCTCCATATTGTGCCACATGGCACGTCCATGTACTTTATAAGATTTTTAGTTTTTTTAAATAAAAAATCATTAATTACTTTGGTCAAAATCGGTCAAGAATATTAAATATGTATTAAAAACAAAGTAATTAATAATTTTTTACTTTAAATAATCAACTATTATTTTGAAAATTTATGCATTTGATCTTGAAGTCTAATTATAACCTTTTTATGTGTATCATTCATTCCTCTTAATGGATGGTTACAGAAGCGTTATATTACAATTTTTTTTAAATTGACTCGACTGATCAAGATGTATGATTTAGACTTTTTTAAGTTGACTCGCTTGATTATACATTCATGTAATGGCAATGTAACTTGGAATACACATAACTAGGGTAAATTCAATAAGTTCTAATTACACTTTGCTAATTGTTTATATATATATACTACTAGATCTCTATATAGTCTTATGTGTTATTTTTGTGGTGGGTTTTGTTTTCATAACCATCAAAGGGTTGAAGAAACCAAATGGTAAGTTGTCTATTATTGCATTGTTTTATGTTTAAATGATGAGATTATTTATCATTGTTACATAATGTAGTAAAGTAAGCATTGCCTCGGACTATTATGCAATTACATTATTTTATCTATTTAGTTATTTTATTTCAATTTTGTGAGTTGACTATTATTTTGTTTCCTTTTTTTTAATTATAAATAGTAGATCGTAAAATATAAAGAGTGCTATAAGCAATGTGGTGCATAGGTGGTTATGTCATGAATACACTACAAATATAGAAGTACAATGTTATATTAAATATGTTGATGATTTATTCATTTTTATACATCAGTAGCCATGTATATACTACAAATATTTAGTGATATTTGAATAACATGTGTATTCCTTACTTTTATATTTTAATAAAATATTTCTATTATATTTTTAATAAGTTTTACCACTCCAAATAATTGTTAATTGTTGAACCGCGTGTACACGCGAGATATCACCTAGCCATTATAATAAAAGAAATAAATTGTATATAGATTAAATAAAGGTAAAAGTAAGTTTGTAAACAAGGATTGATTTTATCACTAAAAAAGAACCGGTGGTTTTTGAAAATTGGTTTGAAATCTAATGGGACATGTAAAAGTAGTGATTTTAAACAATTACGTGTTTCAAGTTATAACCATATGACGAAAAACAAAGTTAGAGTTAATTACACGGATGGTCCCTTTTCTCTCGCAACAATCGTCCCACCACCATCCGAGTCTTATGTGTTAGCTACCAACTCATGACCACAATGTTTGTTTCTTCGTTAAAGTGTATTGGTCATGCACGATTCCGCCGTGCACCATCCTCTTTAATTTCTTCACAATCGACTTCGTTTGTAGTGAATGAGTATTTAAAAAAAAATACGACGAAGACGGAGATGATGGCATCAACGGGCTCTTCGTTGTGTGTGGTAACGTCTTCTGCCATATGAGAAATAGACGGAAGTGTTTCGAACAGTAAACCCTTATCCACGTTAGGTATAGTAGCTCCAACGTTAACGTTCTCTTCCAAAAAGCCACGGTTACCGGTGAGTCACCGGAACGGAAGAAGCGATTGTCATTGATGTTGCAAGCGAAGGTTGTCGGTGATTAGGTGAGCCGTGAGCAATGCTGATTACAGGTGGGTTGTGGGTTTTTCAAGAGAGAGGTGGTAGCGGAAAGATTAAGTGGAGAGGATAAAAGAAGTGGGTCTCATATGAAGTCCTTAATTATCAAAATTGATTTATTTATTTTTGTTTTTTTAATACTAGGTTGATTGGTCATTTGACGTTGACTTTTTTTTTTTGAACGGCCAACAAACTGACGTGCCAGCTACCCGGGCACCCAACAATTGTGAAAGCACCCATACGCTCCTAGGTGAAGACACGTCTTAGGTGCCCACCCTAGAATGCGCCGGGTAGCTAACACGCACCAAGCCACCTATTCCGGAGAAAACCCGACCCTTCACCCGCCCGAGAACACGACGGTAAAGAGCCGATAAAACCGGTTGGATCAGGAATCGAACTCCTGACCAAGTGGCCAGAAGTCTTCCATCATTTTACGTTGACTTAACAGAGATAATAGACGACTATTAGAGATAGAGATCAATATTGTTACAAAAGTTATACTACCAGGAGGATCTATATAATTTCAAAGTTTTAAAGATCACACATGCAATTTGTACATGTCACAAGGATCACCCGTGCAAATAACTCACAAGTTTTGTCTAACCCAATCAAGATCGCACAAAGTGCTGGTCGAGTTAAAAGTTTTACACAACTAAACGCATTTCTTACAATAACATACACATTTTAATGCACAAGGTACAAATGCCAAAACTTGACAAAACATGTCTACATCATCCAAAGATCCATATGTCCGAAGATATTTTTACTTTAACAAAAAACAAATTAACAAACATGTGAGTGTGTAAACTCTTCCAGTCTTTCAAACTCAAACTCAAACAAAAGATCTAATAATCATAGAGCCACCTTTTTATCTTTAATATCCCTTTAATTTTTTCTAATGCCCACAACCTTTATTTTAATATTCATTCACTTGGGCTCTGTGCAAATCACTAATGACCAATCTAGTGCTGTTTCTTTAAGGATTCCTCATCTGGGCATCTCTAAAAACTAGTATTCTTTCCATAACATATCATAGAAAACAGTTGAACAACAATGGGTACAACAAGGAGAAAGAGGTTGCATATTAGCAATATTTATTCATTCCAATGTGGAAGAACAACAACAAGGTTTGATGATGATGGTTCACAAATAGGAGGGCCTGGATTCTCTAGAGTGGTTTATTGCAATGAGAGTGATGGTGAGGTTGTGGGACAAAGTTATTATTATTATTATGCAGATAATTATGTGAGGTCAACTAAGTATACACCTATGAGTTTCTTGCCCAAAGCATTGTTTGAACAGTTTAGAAGAGTTGCAAATTTCTTTTTTCTTGTGACTGCTGTGATGTCTTTTACTGACCTTGCTCCTTACTCTGCTGTTAGTGCTATTCTTCCTTTGGTTGTTGTTATTACTGCTTCTATGGTTAAAGAAGGTATTGAAGATTGGCAAAGGAAACAACAGGTGTGTTTATAGTTTATAGTTTATGTTTATGTTTATACTTTTGTTAGATTTGTTTTATAAAATATTATTCTTTAGTTTTGGTTGGATTTTGTTAATCTTTTCATACCCATGTTAGATCCATTTAATAAAGTTTGAATCTTTAGTTCTTGGTTGGATTCCATTAAGCTTTTGAAGTTTTGGGGATTTGTGATTTTAGTTATAAATTTTAATTTGTTGTTGATTATGTTAGAATGAAGATAGATCTTACAAGTCAATAGTTTGATTCAAGATTCATTACAAAGTAGGGGTGTGATTTTTTTACAAGACCTGAAAACCCAACACGAAATTCACGGGTTTGGGTTTAGTCTAAACGGATCAGGGTTGAATCTGCTATACCGTTTAGCTAAACGGGTCAGATTCGGGTAAACCCGACGGATTGGCGGGTTGACACATTTAACCCATTTATGTCATATTTTTATTTTTTTGCTGGGTATTTTATGTCATAATTTTAACTTAAAAATGAAATTAACATAAGATTTAACAATAATATAATTTTTTATATAAATTTGTATTTATGTTGTAAAATTTTAATCTAAAAATAATACTATATGCGGAAAAAGTAAAAAAAAAAAAAAATAGAAAAATTCAGGTCTAACGGCCGTGTTCAGGTTAACCCGTGAATATCTGGGTCGTGTTTTAAATTTTCGGGTCTGGGTCGGGTTGGATACGTGAACCCGACCCGTTTAACACCCCTTGAAAGATCTTATGTTCTTAAGTTCTTCCCACATGTTTTTTACAAGATTCATCAGCCTAAAATCTGTTTTTAAATCATATGTTTTCTTCTAGGATCATGAGGTCAACAACCGAAAAGTCAAAGTTCATCGTGGTAGAGGCGTGTTCGAATCTAGAGAATGGAAAAAACTAAAGGTAGGAGATATAGTAAAGGTAGAAAAAGATGAGTTCTTCCCAGCTGATCTTCTGTTGCTGTCATCAAGCTATGAAGATGCTGTTTGTTATGTCGAAACCATGAATTTAGACGGCGAAACAAATTTGAAGCTAAAACAATCGTTAGAATCAACTTCAACGATTAACGATGATTCAAGTTTCAGCAGCTTTAAAGCTGCTGTTAAATGCGAAGATCCGAATGCAAGTTTGTACACATTTGTTGGGACAATGGAGTTTCAAGGACAGCAGTATGCGCTTTCGCCTCAACAGCTTTTGTTAAGAGATTCTAAGCTCAGAAACACAGATTACATTTATGGTGCGGTGATCTTCACGGGTCATGACACGAAAGTGATTCAAAATTCAACAGAAGCGCCTTCGAAAAGAAGTGGAATAGAAAGAAAAATGGACAGTGTCATTTATTTCATGTTCTTTGTAATGTTTCTAGTGGCGTTTCTCGGGTCAGTCTATTTTGGGATTGTAACAAAGCAAGATTTAGACGGTGGTAGACAGAAACGATGGTATTTAGGCCCGGATAGATCAGATGTCTATTTTGACCCGAACCGAGCTCCTGTTGCAGCAATGTATCATTTCCTCACCGGTGTGTTACTGTATAGCTATTTGATACCGATTTCCTTATACGTTTCAATAGAAGTTGTGAAAGTATTGCAGACGATTTTTATCAACAATGATATTCATATGTACTATGAAGAAGCTGATAAACCAGCTCATGCTCGAACGTCGAATTTGACAGAAGAACTTGGTCAAATTGACACCATTTTATCAGACAAAACCGGGACGTTGACTTGTAACTCGATGGAGTTCATCAAATGTTCGATTGCTGGGACGGCTTATGGGCGTGGTATTACAGAAGTTGAGAGAGCTATGGCTAAACGAATGGGATCACCGTTGATTGTTAACGGTAGAGATAAATATTTCGATGATCAAAATGATAACGATTCGAGTTTATCTGTTAAAGGGTATAACTTTGAAGATGAAAGGATAACAAATGGCTACTGGATTCACGAACCGCATTCAGATGTGATTCAGAACTTTTTTCGGTTATTGGCTATATGTCATACGGCTATACCTGATTTGGATGAAGAAACTGGAAAAGTTACGTATGAAGCCGAATCGCCTGATGAGGCTGCATTTGTTATAGCAGCAAGAGAACTTGGGTTTCAGTTTTACAAAAGAACACAAACAACCGTTTCTTATATAGAGTTAGATCCTGTTTCCAAGAAGCGAGTCGAAAGGTAACAACTCTTTTTTATGTTTTTCTTGTTTCGGGTAACTTATAGTTTCAAATCTGAACCAGTGTTTGTTTGCAGGACGTATGAGCTTTTGAACGTTCTAGAGTTTAACAGTGCGCGAAAAAGAATGTCTGTTATCGTTAGGGACGAAGGCGGGAAGCTACTTTTACTGAGTAAAGGTGCTGACAGGTAAGCAAAAGAAACATTATATCAGTCTTTGTTTCTATTAACATTCATAATTGTTCATATTCTGATGTTTCTTTTGGATTATATTCAGTGTTATGTTTGCAAGACTTGCCAAAAATGGAAGAGAATTTGAGGCAAATACGAAAAAACATGTGAACCAGTATGCAGATGCAGGGTTAAGGACCTTGATTCTTGCGTATCGTGAACTCGCCGAGGAAGAATACCAAGAGTTTAATGAAAAGTTTACAAAAGCCAAGAATTTAGTAAGTGCGGATCGGGATGATTTGATTGATGAAGCGACCGCGGAAATTGAAAAGGATTTGATACTTCTTGGTGCCACTGCTGTTGAGGACAAACTTCAAAAGGGGGTGAGGGTTTTTTTTTTTTTTTTTTTAATTCAAGAGATTCATATTTTGAAATTTGAATCAGTTTTGGATTACTTAATGAAATTTAATGCGGTTTTTGTGTTTTTCTCTTATGGTTTTGTAGGTGCCCGAATGCATTGACAAACTTGCTCAAGCAGGAATCAAGATTTGGGTTCTTACCGGTGATAAAATGGAAACCGCAATCAATATTGGGTAAGTTATCTTTTTCTTCCTTGTTTTGGCACCGTGTGACGCAAAGCGAAAGCACAAATATAAAAAAAAAGTACACTTTATGGGAAAATTTGATAGATTTATGAATGCCTTGAACTATTGCAGCATGCCTAATAATGACATGTTTGACCAGACCTTAGGATTTCAAATTTGACAAACAAACGCGTGAATGTAAAAACACATGAATCTTTGAACCTCACGCGTTTGTTGCTCCAAGTTTTTTTTTTTTTTTTTGGCTGTACGTAACATCCAAAATTCAAACATTGTGCAGGTTCTCATGCAGTTTGCTTAGAGAAGGAATGAAACAGATTACAATACTGTTGGAGTCTCCAGAAATCATAGCAGCAGAAAAGGCCGGGGACGAAAATGTAATCGCCAAGGTGAGTGTGCGCTTGTTTTTCGTATTATAAGTTTCTATCCATGTTTCATGCATGTGTTTTTACTAAGACGAGCGCTTGCAGATTTCAAAAGAAAGTGTTAAGAAGCAGATATTAGAAGGAAAGGCTCAGCTTACTGCTTCACCCACGGACCCGTTTGCACTCATCATTGATGGAAAGTCTCTAGCATACGCCTTACATGACAGCATAAAAAACACATTTCTTGATCTTGCTGTAGGGTGTGCGTCTGTTATTTGCTGTCGTTCTTCCCCAAAACAGAAAGCGCTGGTTAGTTTAGTTTACATTAAAGCTTTTGTTGTGGTACCACCATTCTAGTCAGGTGTAACGGAAACTTTTGGAGGGTACTTTCCATTGAAGCTTCCGTTACACCACCAACATTCTAGTCATGTGTAACGGAAGCTTCTTGAAAGTATTCTCCATAAAAGCTTCCATTGCATCATCAACGTCCTAGTCAGGTGTAACGGAAGCTTCTAGAAAGTGTTCTGACAAGAAGCTTCCGTTAACCTTTCAACCAGGGTTAATAACGAAAGTTTTCCTTACATTCTCTTTAACTACTCTAGCGGCAACAATGTGGGGTCAAACTACAAGAAAGTGATGACGTCCGCACTGGATACCCCTTTTAATAGAAAGTTTTGTCGGTTGGAAGACCTCCTCTAGTTTCACCTATGCTCGTTGATAAGAACTAACTTAACATAAATGAAATGCAGGTTACAAGACTTGTTAAAGATGGAACCGGAAAGACCACTTTAGCTATTGGTGACGGGGCGAATGATGTAGGAATGCTTCAAGAAGCTGACATTGGTGTCGGTATCAGTGGCATTGAGGGAATGCAGGTACTTATCATATAACTTAACTTTAGTTTTTAACTTTTGATGAATGTTATCTTTACAATTTTGTATATGGTAAACAGGCAGTTAT
This sequence comes from Ambrosia trifida, assembly GCA_028751855.1. Lineage (NCBI taxonomy): Eukaryota > Viridiplantae > Streptophyta > Magnoliopsida > Asterales > Asteraceae > Ambrosia > Ambrosia trifida. Next base: position 25,366,252 of record CM054123.1, on the reverse strand, counting down.
GTCTAGTGACATTGCAATTGCTCAGTTTCGGTTCCTTGAGCGCTTGCTTTTGGTGCATGGACATTGGTGTTACCGAAGGATTTCTTCGATGGTAAGAATCGTTCTAGTTTGACTTTGTTAGTTTGTTTGACTGCATGCAAACTCAAACTCTTAATATATGTTTGCAGATATGCTACTTTTTCTACAAGAATATTGTTTTTGGAACCACATTGTTCTTATACGAAGGTTATGCATCATTCTCGGGTCAACCCGCCTATAATGACTGGTATTTGTCTCTTTACAATGTCTTCTTCACATCGCTTCCAGCCATTGCTTTGGGTGTTTTCGACCAAGATGTGTCCGCGCGATTTTGTCTCAAGGTTTGCCCAAAATGCCCTTATAGTCGTATATTCTAAAAGATCATCCAAACACTCTTCAAACCGCATTTTAGTAATTTCACATTTGATGGATAAGAATCTTACCCGTTTAATAATTATGTTATCATTCTAACCCGTTTAAGAATTGGTCGTGTTTAAGTTGACCTATTTAATTAAACGGGCCATCTTCAGGTTAACCTGTTTAGCATGCTTAATTAAACATATTGACCTGCCAACCCGTTTACGCCATGTTTAACCCATTTATTGCAACCAGACTGACACGTTTACATAAATGGGTTAAACGGGTCATTTTGAGGTTACACAATTTTATATATCCCGGTTAGGCTTGATGTTTTTGACAAGAATAAATATATTGGCGGTGTTCGGGTTGAATAATTCAACCCGTCATCCTACCAACCCGACATGATTCTAAAGTTGTTAACCTGCATTATTTTCATATGACAGTTTCCATTGCTATATCAAGAAGGTGTACAAAACACCCTCTTCAGATGGCGCCGTGTATTCGGGTGGATGCTAAACGGGCTAGCAAGTGGCGTAATCATATTCTTCATCTGCATCCGAGCATTAGACCCAGAATCATACAATAAGAACGGGAAAACTGCAGGAATGGAAATCGTCGGGGCCACAATCTACACGTGTGTGGTATGGGTCGTCAACTGTCAAATGGCGCTCGCCGTCAGCTACTTTACATTAATCCAACACATCTTCATCTGGGGCGGAATAATCATTTGGTACCTCTTCCTATTGGGCTACGGCGCAATGCCTGCCACCACTTCAACTACTGCATACAAAGTGTTTATCGAAACACTTGCACCAGCCCCGGCATACTGGTTTGTGACCCTCTTCGCGGGCATAGCTGCTTTGATCCCATATTACAGTTACAAGTCAGTTCAGATGAGGTTCTTCCCTGCGTACCATGGGATGATTCAATGGATCAGATACGAAGGTAACTCTGAAGATCCAGACTACGTTAACATGGTGCGCCAGCGGTCCATAAGGACGACAACAGTTGGGTACACAGCTAGGTCCATAGCAAGGGACAACAGTTTGTATTACTTGAACTTAGAGCGACAACCGCCTAAATGATGACTGGCTTATCATGTAGTGTTGTAGCATTTGTTGTTGTTTGTACAGCAGCTAGTAGAAGATTTTGTCACTTGTTTTCGCCTTTCGGGTCAGATATTTATTCTTTGATTATCGATATGTGACGACGAGATGTTCGTCTATGAATTTCCTGAGTATCATCAGGCTGTGAATTTTTGTTGTAAATTAGGGAACTTGTGTATAGACTAAAGAGAAGAAATTGTGTTTAATGATCTTAACATTCTGTTTTTTCTTTGGTTATGATCTTAGAAGTGTCATGTTTGAATTGGTTCAAACAATGTAATGTAGTGTATACTTTATGGTCGTTTAAATGTTAATAAAGCGTAAACTTATATTATTTTCTAGTGAAGAGAAACTATATAAAACGCGATACAGAACTGAAAATACCGATAATAATTGTCTAAATAGCAACTGGTAGACATTTGAAGAAGGAACTGCTGGTTAGAAACTTGAACACCGATATGAACTTGCATAGAATTGTCAATCACCACTGAAAATACACTACGAAACACAAGTCGTCAGCCTCGCTACAAGAAGAGGTGTCTCCTGTGACTACCATTCAGCGTTAAAATAAGTATTTATTCTTTGAGAGAGAGTTGCAGTAAGTAAAAGTGCAAGTGAAAGTAATTACGAATGAATGTATTACCTCACCATGGAGTACTATAGTTGTGAAATTAAGGTTTGATGTCACTATGAGGTGGTAGTGGCCTAGAAAAAAGCATAACCATTATGATAGTGACATCTTCATTCCTATTGGTAAATATGTGATCATTCAATTTTTTTCCATCTTGTACTTTGTTCCACGTAGGCATAACTAAATTTGGATCCCACTGAACTAGGGTTTGTTTGGTCAGTCTTGGCAATCTGGCATTGGTTACCTAATGAATTCGGGTCATCCACACCTTTTCGACACGTATCTATTAAAATAAATAAAAATGACTTAAGAAAATACTAAAGAGTGGAGAATCACTATAGCCCATTTGGATCAGCCCAATATTATTAGACATCCCAAGATGAACATATAGTGCCTCAAGTAACATAAATCATGTTTGTTACATTCTTCATGTTTTGGAATAGAAATGCATACAAATTAATAACTTTGGAATAGTAACATGCAAATCAATAAAAACTAGTGTTTTTTTAATGTTTCTAATTCTAAATATCAAAATAGAGAAAATTGCAATTTTCGTCTCTAAGGTTTGCCTAAACTAACAGGTTCAGCACACGTATAACACCCTGAGTACCTGAGGTTTGTTTTTCTAACACTTTACGTCCCTCGTTTTAACGGCCGTTAGGTTTTCCGTTAGTTTGTGATGAAATGACTATTATACCCTTCAATTTTTTAGTGAAATGACTTTTATACCCTCCCATCTTCTTCTCCAACCCACCTACCCACCTGCAACACCACCACCACCACCACTAAGAAACTATTAACATAGAGGATTAGAGGGCATTTTATTAGTTGAATCAAATATAACTCAAATCTGAAGAATAATTATTTTTAACTTGTTTGTTCATAGAATTTTATTGGAATTCAAATCTAAATTCCTATAAAATAACATGTTGGATTAAGTCCATAACTACCTCAAATATAATTAGATATAATTTTTTTTTTCTACTCCCTAGACGTCGTTGCTTCGATGCCACCACCTCCGGCGTTCTTGCTTGGACATCAACCACAGGTTTAAATTACATAGAAAAAAAAAACTATAAATAAAAAAAATGTAAATGTAAAGATATATCTAAATAATTTAAATTAACTGCATTATAAGAGGACCAAATACTTGAGTCAAATGATAGTTTCCATGATGATCATGATATCCAAGTTGTTGATTTACAAAACATAATCTAAAATCATCCTCCAAACAATTAATAATATCATCACCCCTCCAAAAACTCCCAAATGAAAACTCATCCTTGTCACACATTTCTCCTAACACCTTCTCAACTTCCTCCATGCAACCATTAGATTCTTCCAAAGGAGAACCCTCGGCCGCCACCCTACATGGCGGCCGCCTTCTATGCCCACCCATAACCGCCATGGCACAATGCTCTAGAGCCGCCTTTCGTGTCCTTCCAAACTTCCTCTTCATGTACACCTTTATTTTTCTCCAAACTTTGATAGGGAGTTTAAGCAACACAAACACGAGTATTTGTAATATCAAACATTGGCAACAACATGATAACACTAGACAATCTGCGCCGATTATGCCCCATTCGTGTCGATGCATGGCTGGGATGAGAGAGAGAGGAGAAGGAGAGCGAGAGAAGAACAATAACAATAACTACTAACAAGGTAGTTATGTAAATCATGTCTTTGTAATGAAATACTTATGTGTTTATTGTGTTTGAAAATGTTTAAAATGGAATGGTGTGAAGCAATGATATAGCTGAAGCCCCAAAGGTACATGAAATATAGATGGTGATGGGTTATGACTTGCAACGCACTCTACCTAATGCATGTGGAGGATTGTATCCCAAGCAACTAAAGAATATATAGTTAGGTGTGAGTTGTCTCAATGATTAATGGCTTGCTTTCTTAATTGGTTACATTGTTGGGTTTACTTTAGAAACCGGATATATTGTCTGACTTTGGATAGGTATGGAATCATTTTTTCTTTGTTTGATAATACTTTTGTCTATGGAAAATTATCTTAAGACAATTAGGGTACTTGGAGTAGCTAAATGATTTTTTTTAGCTAAATTAAAACTCTATTAATAGTCAGGGGAAGACTTGCATACTCGGTTACGAAGTCGATCACCAGAATAGAGGCTTTTATATAGAGATTTAACAGAAAATTTCGAGTTACATCGATGTTTTTTTAAACGTTATCTCTATTGGTTAAGAGAAGATATAATTGATTTAGTAATTGATTTAGGGTAGTCGAGAATCCATATATCTATATCTCTAAGGAATCTATACATGATACTTTGTGAAGCCATCCTCCCTGATTTCCCTCCAAAACTATAAAAGTTAACTTTTTTTTTTCATGTGTATAACAAATGCATTTTCCCCCACGATTCTTAAACGTTAATAACTTTTATATATGACATTTAAGAAAATTACACTAAATTAACGAGAATTTTATTATCTTTCCAATTAGAAGCATAGTGCTGTACAAAAAAACAAAAAAGAAAAAAGATTTTTTTAGTAGGTTTTTGTTCATGCAAAAAAAAAAAACGTGTTAAGGTAATCAATCATGTATAACCAAGTCACTAATCATATTAAGATAGTATATATGTTTTTGAACATACTATTACATATAAGACTCACTAACTACATATATATTCACAGGTGTTTGAAAAAGTGTCAAAGTTGTACATAGACTTCACTCGAGCAAGAGGTGCACACGTTGAATTAGAAGTAGGTTTATGAGTTATCAAGTGTTGATCCTTTACAAAAATTTTTTTTAAAAAATGGCATATTCCTTTTATACACATATTTAGTCACTTTATATTAGATTTGTTTATCTTGAAAACCTCCCGAGATAAACTAGTGGTGTTATAAAGGTCAAGTCACTAAGGGGGTGTTTGGGATTGTGTTTTGAAATAGATTTTTAAATTATTATATTTTGAAAACGCAAATAATCAGTTTTTGGTGTTTGGGGTTGAGTTTTAAAATGGATTTTTAGGCTACCAAAACGCAATAATCTAAAAGCAGCTCCACCCCAACTTTTTCAAAACGCAAAAGCTGTTTTGAAAAATCAATCCCAAACACCCTCTAAATATTTCTTTTAAGATCCGGAAGGTTTGAGATTGAGAATGATTTTATCAGATATGAAATATGTATAAGAAAAAGTCATCTAACAAATTCTCGTAAATGATAAACAATTTCAAAAGAAAAGTCAAATCGCAATTCATTGTGATGGTGAAATTCGTTTAAAATCCTTTTGAATTCTGATTACTTTATTGAAAAAAGATTTTTTGGGTTTAAAATAAAGAATAGATGGCTAAGACTGGCATTTAAATATGGTAACACTAGCTGATTACCCCGGAAAGATCCCGGGGTTGAAAAATTTAATATGATTTAATAAAAAATGATAAAAGAAGAAAACTCAAATAACGAAAAGAGTAGTAAATAACTTAAACATGATCAATCTTAGTTAAAAAAACATTTATTTAAAAAGTTAAAAAAAAAAGCATAAACCATATTAAACATAATACAGTATTAAAAAGATAACCTTCAACATATAATCATCTTCATGTAATTTAAAATATGTTACAATTTGACTTTGACTTATATAGATGTAGAATTCATGATGGGAGTTGAAAAATATAACCATTATAATAATACTAATACTAATAGTAATAATTATTACTCTTGTAATTAAATAAATAAATAAATAACCTTGCTATAAGGTGACACCATGTGTTGCAGTGTTGCGCGATTTTTTCTCCTAGCTTCTCTTGATGAAGTATACCTATCCATCTTTAGAAGAGTAAAATTCCAATGATAGCATGACGATTGGGCTGAATTTCAACATCGTAAATAAGAACCTGGTTTAAAAGAAAAAACATGATTAATGAATAACCTGAACACTTTGTGTTTTTTTTCTGTATGAACATAACCCCACAAAAAATAGTCGTTTTTTTCTCCGTTTTTTATATAGCACTATGGTACTCGTTGGAAAGATAATAAAACGCTCGTTATTTTGGTGTAATTTTTTTATTTAAAAAATCTCGAATATAAAAGATATTAACGTTTAAAAATTATAGGAGGAACATAAGAGAGAAAAATTTAAATTTGTTTTTAAATTGTTTTTTCCTAAAATAACTCAATTTAATTTTAGTAATTGATAATTGAGAGATAGAGAGATAAATTTAAGGTTTTATGTTTATCTTTTTTTTAATTAAAAAAAGGAAATAATTCAAAAACACTAAAATCTTTCAATAATGATGCCACGTGGCACTTTCATGGAGGGGTTGAAGGCACCATTGCACGCCACGTCAGCAATGTTCAATTCTTTTATATATATTAATAGATATTTGGCGGTGTGTTGAACATTAGGCGTGTAAACAAATCGAACGAACACGAATACAGGCGTGTTCGTGTTTGTTCATTTAACTTTAACCGAATACGAACACGAACACATAACACATTTTTGTGTTCGTGTTCGTTCATTAAGAAATTTGTCGTGTTCGTGTTCATTTATGTTCGTTCATTTAAACCTAAACGAACAGTTCATGAACATAAATGAACACAAATGATCAATATAAACGAACACAAATGAACATAAACGAATAAAAACAAAAACAAGTTAATAATGATTCATGAACATAAATGAACGTTAGGGTTAGGGTGGAGAGCGGCTGTGAAGTGTGAAGAGCGGCTAATAAGTGATATGTTTAGAATGTTAGGGTTAGGATTAAGTTTTTAGAACATATGAATTAAGGTTACTTAACAAAAGGAAATAAATAATAAAAATAAAGCTAAGGTTAATTAAACGAACATAAATGAACGAACACAACGTTTGTTCATGTTCGTTCGTTTAATTAAACGAACTAAAATTGTGTTCGTGTTCGTTCATTTATTTAAATAAACGAACATAAACGAACTTCCCGCCGAACAGTTCATGAACGTTCGGTTCGTTTACAGGCCTATTGAACATACTTTGTTGAAAAAGATTTTTTTGGTTTAAAATAAAGAACTAATAAGAAACCCGTGCGTTGCCGTTGCGGTAATAATTTACAATCCAGTATTCAATTCTATTCTTGTATCCGCTTTAGACTAAAACAATACAGTTTTGTTTTAAAGAATACAGTTTTGTTGATTATCTTACACCACCCTAGAGTTAGAAATGTTGATTAAAATTATTTTTATTTACAACCACATCAAACCTGACAATTATGAATAGAAATATTGATTAGCCCACTAATTTTAAATTAAAGCAAACATCATAAAAGGCTAAAGTTTAAGATGTAGAAATAATTATAGTCGTACTTTATCTCTAATAGCGTGGGTGAGTGAGCTTAATATATAATGTAAAATGAAAGGGTTTGAACAGTTAGAAGTCAACTAAAATGTATTTTAGTGTAAAATTAACTAAAGAAAAAAAATCATACGATATGACCATTTTTTAACAAGTGTTTACAACCTTCATATTGCTTAAACTCATATTATACATAATAAACCTTTTACTATTTAATGTGAAATTATAAATGAAGGATTATGATAAAAATGTACAAATTAGTTTTGCAAATAGGGGTAGTAATTTAGGGGTGAGCATTGGTCCAGAACCGACAAGACCCGACCCGAGAACTGGCTGGAGGGAAAAATCAGAACCGAATTACAACCCTATAAATAGGTTCGGTCCTTGGTCCAAGCAAATTCGGTTCTGTCGGTCTTAGGAACAAAACCTGACCCAACCCGATATAACCAACTTGTAGCTTAAGATAACAAAATATAAACTTGAAGACTCAATATAACCAAATCTAAAAAATCTAGAAAACCAAAAACAATAGGTTTGGTTATGTTGATTCAAGCATAAAACATCATAATTGTGGGTTCTAAGCACTGATTTCATGGAAAAACACATAACGGGTTAGAAAATTCTGAAGATTGTCCAGCTTCTGTTTGCTGTTTGCTAAGTCGAATTTGACCTATCAAACAATTATAGAAAAATTTAAATTTTTTACCACCAATAGTTCTATGTCTTAGCTTTTCAGAATAGTATAAATCATCCCCTGATGCAATTTCTATGATTTTACACGAATTTTTCTGTACAGTGCTATCAGCTAGTGAAATTCTACAAACAAGGTCTTTTTTGTCGGTTTTAAACACATTATTAAGTACCAATCATGCAATAATCCTAATTTGCATATCTTCAAGTGTTTCCATATGAAATATCACGTGATTTTAATGAATCGTTTGTGACTTACGGCCTTAAAAAGATTTATCAATTTTGCGACAGATTGTATACATATTCTTGCAGATCACTTTTAAGGTATCAAAACATGGTAAAAAATTATGAAATTTGATACGCAATTGTGACAACCGGCAAATTTCGTACAACGATTAACGTGAAGCTAATCATGTTTTAGAAATAATTAACATGGTTTAAGGTTAATTATGGTTAGTTGAGCTAATATGAGTCCTACGATGTCCTTTTGAAAGTTCGTTGAAGTCTTGATGCCTTTAAAGAAAGACTTCGCGTGTTTAACGTAACGAACTGACATCAGCAAAAATTTGTCAAACTGGAATAACATAAGCTTATTCTATGAAAATACGACACGTATTTACTATCGATGCGAACGGATGTGAAATCGGCGTGGTAAACGGCCAAAAACGCAGCGTTTTGGAGAACGCGGAGAGGAACTGGCGTGGGATTCGAACGTCGAAACGCGTGGCTTTAACCGTTACCGAACTTCCGGAATAATTATTTATTATAAATAATGTTATCGGTTGAATTTCGAAAGTTATCGGATCATTTAAATGAAGGATAACACAACCGAACCGATTAACGCGATTTTAACGCGTGTGCCGTCTTCACGCGTCGGGTGACGAAAATAATTATTGAATTGCTCGGTCTGGTGTTATTTATGACTACGAACAAAAACCGAGTCCAGAAGCGATAACGGGCTAAAACGGAGCAGTTGGTACGCGACGTTGGGCTTAAAGCCCAATCCAAAAACCCACCTATATAAGCCCAAAACCACTCCAATCTTCCTCATTTCCCCACACCACTTTCTCTCTCTAACACCAAACTCTCTCAACTCTCTCTCTCTCTCTAGAATTCCGGCGACCGGAGGAGGCCGGCCGGCGGCGTTCCGGCGGCTGTCCGGCGGCCGTCCGGCGGCTTCCGGCGGCCGTCCGACGACTTTCCGGCGGCCCTCCGGCGGCTTTTTCCGGCGCGTGACACCCCCACCCCCACTAATTTCGACGCCCCGAACGCGATGGTGAAGGCCGTTTTCCCTAAAACGAAGCGGTTTGAACGTTGGTACCATTCCGGCGACTTTTCCGGTGAGCTCGTTTTTGAGTTTTCTTTGTACAAACGTTTAGATCGGGTCTTTGGGGGACTCCTCACAAGTTTTCACGAAATTTCGTTCTCCGGCCATATTCCGGCGAGCTGTTTCCGGTGGTTTGCGAGTTCAGGCGGGGGCCGGAGTGGGTTTGGTTGGGCTCCGGTGGCGCGCAAGTGGTCAGAACGGGGGTCCGGCCACGGTGGTGGTGGTCCGGCCACGGCAGTGGTGGTCCGGCCACGGCACCGGTGGTCCGGCCACGGTGGTGGCGTCCGGCGGTTCGGGTCCTGTCAGTTTTGGGCTCGGGACTCGGGGCTCGGGTCAAGATTATGCTTCCGGGTCCGGCCAGATCCGGCTCGGTTTGCGTGCCGTCTTCAAGTTCTAGTCGTGGGTCAAGCACGGTGCTCTCGGGTAGATCCGGTCAGATTCGGGTTGGTCAACCCGGTCAACTGATGGTCAACGGGTCAGATTCGGTTTGGTCAAGACCCGGCCAACTCAGTAAACTTCGGTCAAGCGTTACGGTATAACTAACTAGCAATTATTTCATTATATTATTATTTGCACATATATTTCTAAAATATATAAATATAAATGACTAACCCGCGAACGAACCGATAAAAGTATTAACGAAAAGTATTATGAGATAATATTTGTATATTAGTCGTGACTTGCATTGTTGTTGGACTAAATTGATGGACTATACGTATATATATTTATATAAATAGTATGATTTATATAATAGTCACAACGTATAAAGTCTCGTGGATTAGAAATGCGGATAAATATAATGTCGTCTTTGTTTAGGTGTTGACTTTGGGAAATTGTAGACAACTTGTGTTGTCTGGTTTATACCAAAAACAGAGGAAACTCTGCCGAAATTTTTATAAATCCGAAGCGCGACAAGTGTGACATTATTGTTCGTTCTTATAAATAACTTTCCAAACGTTTGACAAGTGTAGTCATATACAAAATCACGACGTTATGACAAATATTATTTGTAACAATAATAGTCTATTCCGAGAAATATTTCAAACAAATATATAGTCTTTTGTTACCAAGCGTCAAGTATGACGAGTTTTTAAAGGTTACTTGGTAACTAAAATATGTTTGTTGTCGGATTAAAAGATGTATAAACGTTCGGTTTTAATTGGAAAACCTCTTTATAAAAAGCAGAGTCTTGAGATTTGTAAGATACTCGGATTCGGGAAAAGAAATAACAAATGTTATTGAAAGGATTTTAATAACTATATTATATTTCAGCAAGGTATATTTCCCGAAAATAACTATACAAGACGATTACATTATCTGGTTTACGAGACAAGCTATGGCTCGGGATGAGTTATACGTTTCGTGATATTAGTCCAACATAGTTTGCACACGGATAGTAACAAGTACGCGACTTGGGTACTATGTCGTATGTTTATTAGTCTTGGTTTGGTTATGGGACTCAGGGGATTGCTTATCATCATAGTTTGTAGGAGCTAGCTACTCCATACAAAGGCCACAAAATGTGCTGGATTTGCACAGGATGTAAAAATGTGCTGGATTTGCACAGGATGTAAAAATGTCGTATTTACGAAACTAAAACCTGTGAACTCACCAATATTTTATATATTGACGTCTTTTTAAACATATATTTCAGGTAACTAAGTGCTGAACAGGTATGCGGCTAGTACGGTGGAATTTGGGATGTCGGACACTGGTTGGGGGTTTCATCTATTGTTACCTTCGGGTTGGGACATAAACGGAAACACCCCACTTTAAAACTTAATGTTTGTGGTTTTAAGTAATGTTTGAAACCAGGTACTCCTTCCCGACATCTTAATATAATGATCTTTTCTAATTAAATATAGTTTGTGTTAATCTTGACTTTGATAGGCTTTCGAGCGTCGCGCCACGTGTTTCCGCCATTGGCGTGGTGTGACACAATTGTAAAACTCAAAGTACTATATCATAGAGTAAAAAAGTATTAAAAAACCTTGTGTTTTGATCGACTTATGGCCTGTTAAAGTGACTAGAATTTTCTGACAGCATTGAATGTTCAAATCTATGCATCAGGTTTATGAAATTAACTATATGAAAGTAACTATCATGTTTCAAATCGGTCCATCGGTTTTTATTCGGTTTTAATGATGTTCTGGACCGACCCGAGAACCGATTGGAGGGAATTCCTGGACCGATAACATAACCCACAAAATAGGGTCGGGTCGGTTTTGATATGTTTTCGGGTCGGTCCTCGGTTTTTTTTTCGGTCCGGACCAATTGTGCTCACCCCTAGGTAGTATAGGAAGAATTTTCATGACATTTTGAGTGTGAAGTAAGAAACTTTTCATAAGCCAGCTTAAAAAACATATAAAATTACTATCCTAGTCATCTTGAATAAGCCAATAAGTCAATAAGGAGTTTTGAAACTCAATCCTAAACTATACTCTTTTCTTTTAGCAATATTTCACATCTAATTTTCTATATTTATTTTTATCTTACTTTTTTTTTTTTTGAAACTTTACTTTCATTAAAACAAACTCGGCTCAGTCCTCAAAATGAGGGCAGCCGGCAAAAATCACACCATATAAAACGCTGATTTATATTACTAATATACACCTTGTTTGTTTTTGAAAAGGTAAAAGGTCTACAGTCTGCGGACCACATCTCCAGATAACTGCAAAAGAGAGGTGGACCAAAGGTCTGCAGTCTGCAAGAAGAAGACTGTTTGTTTGATAACGTCTGCAACATAACCTAACCATAACCAATCACAAATCCACCATAGCCATAACCCACCACAACCATAACCCACTACAACCCACCATAACCAAAACTATAACCCGCCACAACCCACCATTACCACCGTGAACCACCACAACCCACCATAACCATAACCCACCACAGCCCACTTTAACTACAGAGAAAGAAACATAAGAGAGAGAGAGAGAGATGGGGGAGAGAGAGTTGTAGAGTTAAGAGAGAGATAGAGCGGTGGGGAGGGGAGGGGAGGAGAAGGAAGCAGCGGAGGGGGAGGGGAGGAGAAGGTAGCGGCGGAAGGGGAAGGGGATGGGAGGGGGGGAGAAGGCAGCGGAGGAAAGGGGAGGTGAGGAGAAGGTGGAGGAAGAAGGAGGAGGAGGAGAAGGAAGAATATCTGATGTTGTGGGTGAGGAGAAGAGAAGAGGTTTGTAGAGCCTAGAAGAGGTTTTATATGTCTGCACCAAAAAGAGGCCAGGGAGACCTTTTTTAGTTAAAGGTCTTCTAAAAAACAAACAAGTTGCAAACCTCAAATGTCTGCCCACGTCTGCACCGCACAGAAAGAAGTGGTTAGAAGCACGTATGGGAAGTAAAACAAACACCCCTTATTTTGTATTTTTTTTCTCTATTTTATACACTCATATTTAGAGATGAATTGAATTTCAATACTTAGAGAACTAGTGTAGATTCTGTAGACATTATTATTTTAGATATGTTAATATAACAATTTATTGTAGCATCCCATTTTGAGGGTATGTACACATTACCAGGGGTGTTCAAAAACATCCGAATTTGAAATATTCGATAATCCGTATCCGAAATATCCGAAATTTTGGATTCGGATTTGGATATGACTTTTGTAAAGGCTCCGTCTATTGGCACCCCCCACCTTCTATTTTCACCTCCTCAAAGCGCCTCGCTTAGGCCTAAGCGAGGCGCTTTGAACTCATTCCGAGGAGGTCAGTACGAGGGGGCAGAAAAAGCTGATTTTTAATTCGAAGCGCCTCGCTTAGGCCTAAGCGAGGCGCTTCGGATCAAATTTTTTTTTTTTTTTTGGTCTTTTGAGTTAGTTTTTTGTTTTTTTTTAATATAATTATTATAAAAAATGTTCTTTTGACAAACGTCTGGCTAACCTGAATTTCCTTTGGATCAAAATGTCAACTTTTTCCTGCCACCCTCGTATGGTTTGGCTAACCTGTCCAGTTATCAATCTCACTGTCCAACAACTGAATTTTACTTGCTTGCATGAAAAGTAATGATCAGGAACATTCCAAATAACCGTCCAATTTCAGCTTTTGTTTAACTCATGATAGATCCACCAAATCATTTCTTCAAGTTCATTTCACCAAAAAAGGCATAACTGTAATGATCAGAAACATTCCAAATAACAGTTTTTTCTGCTCCTCGTACTGACCTCCTCGAATTCAGCTCCAAAGCGCCTCGCTTAGGCCTAAGCGAGGCGCTTTGAGGGGGTTAAAATAGAAGGTGGTGGGTTTAAATATAACCACCCTTTGTAAATTTTCGGATATAGGAAAAATCCAAATCAAAAATCTTAAAAAAAATAAATATATATTATGTAATCTATTAATATATATAAAAGAATTGAACATTGCTGACGTGGCGTGCAATGGTGCCTTCAACCTCTCCATGAAACTGCCACGTGGTATCATAATTGAAAGATTTTAGTGTTTTTGAATTATTTCCTTTTTTAATTAAAAAAAAGATAAACATAAAACCCTAAATTTATCTCTCTATCTCTCAATTCTCAATTACTAAAATTAAATTGAGTTATTTTAGGAAAAAATAATTTAAAAACAAATTTAAATTTTTCTCTCTTATGTTCCTCCCATAATTTTTTAAACGTTAATATCTTTTACATTCGAGATTTTTTAAATAAAAAAATTACACCAAATTAACGAGCGTTTTATTATCTTTCCAACGAGTACCATAGTGCTATATAAAAAACGGAGAAAAAACGACTATTTTTTGTGGGGTTATGTTCATACAGAAAAAAAAAAACAAAGTGTTCAAGTTATTCATTAATCATGTTTTTTCTTTTAAACCAAGTTCTTATCTACGATGTTGAAATTCAGCCCAATCGCCATGCTATCATTGGAATTTTACTCTTCTAAAGATGGATAGGTATACTTCATCAAGAGAAGCTAGGAGAAATAATCGCGCAACACTGCAACACATAGTGTCACCTTATAACAAGGTTATTTTTTTATTTATTTAATTACAAGAGTAATAATTATTACTATTAGTATTAGTATTATTAGAATGGTTATATTTTTCAACCTCCATCATGAATTCTACATCTATATAAGTCAAAGTCAAATTGTAACATATTTTAAATTACGTGAAGATGATTATATATTGAAGGTTATCCTTTTAATACTGTATTATGTTTAATATGGTTTATGCTTTTTATTTTTTTTAACTTTTTAAATAAATGTTTTTAACTAAGATTGATTATGTTTAAGTTATTTACTCTTTTCGTGATTTGAGTTTTCTTCTTTTATCATTTTTTTATTAAATCATATTAAATTTTTCAACCCCGGGACCTTCCCGGGGTAATCAGCTAGTTATATATACAAAGTTTTATCCTCATTCCAGCCCAAACTATGGTATGCAAATTTGATTTGACATCACATTGTCTAAATGCTTCCCTACAAAAAAAAAAAAAAAATTATATCACGTCACATTGACACTGTTTTGCTTTTGTTTCTTATATTTGAAGAATAATATTATTCAAATGTATAATATTTAAGTGCGTTTTTTTCCTCGGTAGCGCCTTTGATAACTATGTCTCAAACAAACTAATCAGCAAAAACAGATTCATGCAAAGGGTATCCAAAATTAAATGGTTAAAGTTAAAACAAAAGCAAAAACAAAAATAAAAATGCAAAAAACATGTACCTTAAGACTATGACACAAGGTGAGAAAACCAATGCAAGAATAAGGGGGGATGGGGCGCTACTAGATTTGGTCACGAGTACCTCACCACCAGCACGGTAACACCGCCGCCAGTGATGCTGGTAGTGGATCCGTGAACCAAATCCTGGTTGTAGTTAACGAATGTGAACTCGTGAATGTGAATAAAATATTATTTCTTTCTATACCACCATCCCTTACCAGCTTTAGTTTAGCAATGAACATAGGAAGTTTATTTTGACTTTGATAAGGAAGATGAACGAGTATGAAGGAATTTTTCAGGAAAAAAAAAACAGAGTATGAAGATGATGGTTTCTTGGTTGGAAGTTTTAGAAAGAGATGTTTCTTGAGGGAGATGAAGAGAGTATTATTATTATTATTATTATTATTATTATTATTATTATTATTATTATTATTATTATTATTATTATTATTATGTGTGAAAATAATTGATTGTTGGGTAAAAAATCAGTGGAGTGCTGCCTCCAAAAAACGGTTTCAGTGAAGTGAATCAGTGAAGTGATGTGGCGATACAGGATTAGTTAAAATCAGTGAAATGAAAAACAAATCAGTTAAGGGCCCCTTCTCCCCTAAGATGTAGTTTCTGAAACATCATAAATAACAACAGCTCTTTTGGGATAAAATTCATGGGCCTGACAACGAACAAATGGCAGTTTACGATCAAAGGAGTCAAAGGGTAGTCTAAACAAACAATTACGATGAATGCTTTGAGAGTTTTTGAGAGAATGGTAAAGGGTATGAAGAGAAGACGAAGAACATGGTTTAGCTGCAGCCATTGATGAATAATAACAATAACAATAATAATAATTATTAAGTCAAAACCTTGGTTTAAAAAGGTGGGATTTTTTTTATCGAATGGGATTATGAAAACTAGAATATGCCCCCTTTTGTTGTTGTGGCCAATGTGTAGCAAGTGGCGGATGTATAGTATAAGCAGGGGGGACATCCACTACCCTTTGATTTTCCTGGCGAAGTGGAAAATGTTTGTTTTTTTAGGTATTTTTATAAAATGTTACCCCTTGATATTTTTTCTAGATCCGCCACTGTGTGTAGCACAAACAAAAGATAAAAGATGATGGAATATGATGGAATCGAAAGTAGGGGTGAGCACAATTGGTCCGGACCAAAAAAACACCGAGGACCGACCCGAAAGCATATCAAAACCGACCCGACCCTATTTTGTGGGTTATGTTATCGGTCCAGGAATTTCCCTCCAACCGGTTCTCGGGTCGGGTCGGTCCAGAACATCATTAAAACCGAATAAAAACCGATGGACCGATTTGAAACATGATAGTTACTTTCATATAGTTAATTTCATAACCTGATGCATAGATTTGAACATTCAATGCTGTCAGAAAATTCTAGTCACTTTAACAGGCCATAAGTCGATCAAAACACAAGGTTTTTTAATAATTTTTTACTCTATGATATATTACTTTGAGTTTTACAATTGCGTACCAAATTTCATAATTTTTTACTATGTTTTGATACCTCAAAAGTGATCTGCAAGAATATGTATACAATCTGTCGCAAAATTGATTTATCTTTTTAAGGCCGTAAGTCACAAACGATTCATTAAAATCACGTGATATTTCATATGGAAACACTTGAAGATATGCAAATTAGGATTATTGCATGATTGGTACTTAATAATGTGTTTAAAACCGTCAAAAAGGCCTTGTTTGTAGAATTTCACTAGCTGACAGCACTGTACAGAAAATTCGTGTAAAATCATAGAAATTGCATCAGGGGATGATTTATACTATTCTGAAAAGCTAAGACATAGAACTAAAGGTGGTAAAAATTTTAAATTTTTATATAATTGTTTGATAGGTCAAATTCGGCTTAGCAAACAGCGAACAGAAGCTGGAGAATCTTCAGAATTTTCTGACCCGTTATGTGTTTTTCCATGAAATCAGTGCTTAGAACCCACAATTATGATGTTTTATGCTTGAATCAACATAACCAAACCTTTTTTTTTTTTTTTTTGGTTTTCTAGATTTTTTAGATTTGGTTATATTGAGTCTTCAAGTTATATTTTGTTATCTTAAGCTACAAGTTGGTTATATCGGGTCGGGTCGGGTCAGGTTTTGTTCCTAAGACCGACAGAACCGAATTTGCTTGGACCGAGGACCGAACCTATTTATAGGGTTGTAATTCGGTTCTGATTTTTCCCTCCAGCCGGTTCTCGGGTCGGGTCTTGTCAGGTCGGGTCGGTTCTGGACCAATGCTCACCCCTAATCGAAAGTTTTGGTTTTTTAAGGTTTATCGAGCATTGATGAATAAGGTATGCCAAAATGTGTTTTACATCGATTTGGATTGAAAACCATAAAAACGAATAGTGATATTGGTACCAATGCTGTTTCGCCGATATCGATTTGATTTGTTGGGTGTGTACTATTACAGTACCCTAGGCACTAGTTGTAGCTTATATACCACCATGTCAAGATAACCGAAACAAAATGCCACGACAACCGAAAGTGGCCCTTCATCTGTCAATATGAGTTGTTCCTCAACCGAATCTGCTGAAGAGATATGTACCTGGATCCGCTCGTGGGCCTAGGCAAAGCCATGTCATTACCAATAAAATCATTACAACTGGTAAATGGATGGTTTCGCGGGTCACACGCACCACATAGGATCTACAAGTACAAGGAGACAAAAGGACGATGTGTAAGGGACATCTAGCCAATAGCGGTTCGGGATGGCCTGCTTCATGATCTCCTTCCAAATAGGTGGTGACATAGGGGACAACAAGGACAATTGAAAATGACTCTCAGCCAATGAGGAAACAACACACGCCCTCTTCTAAAATCCATAACGGTTAGAATATGAGGGACCATAGGGAATACATTGAAAGCGACATCTCAGCCAATCACAATGAGGATCTACTACTATAAATACCCCATTCTCCCAAAGGAGAAGGAGTCGACTCTTTACTCTCCAAAAACACTCACACTCACTCGTGAAGATTGACGGAAATCAGGTTGAGCATTTTTCTAATTGTAAACATTATTTCCTACGTGTAACCCTACGCTGATTATCAATAAAAGATTATCTCTTATAATTGTTTATTGTTAGACCAGTGTTTCTTCAATGGCGACGAAGTTTAAAATAAAAATTATGTTACATGTCGCAATGTTAAATCTTGCACATAAGTTATATTTTTGGGGTTAATCGTAATAAAAGAATGAGGTCGAAGAAATGCTTTCTACATAAACAGTATAAGACGTGTGTCACTTGATCTAGATGTTCAACACCTAGCTTTGCCATTACCGGGGAAAGTTCAAGTATTATGACTTGAAGTAACCATAATTTATTTAGGAAAATCCATATATTTATATAAAATAAATAAATAATATATAGTGCTGGATGATATACGTTAAAATATACATATTTAAATCCCCGATTAAACTCCCAAATTACGCGTTTTCGACCATAATTACACGAATTCGGTACTTAGCCACTTCATACGTTTATTGCAGGTCTTAAACGACGTCCCACGAGCAAAGTCGAAGAAACCGGGCGAAAAACGGACAAGACGGACGACTTCTACAAAAATGACCAAGTCTGGAAGTTGTGCACGGGGGTGCCAAATACCCGCACCCCCGTGCGGGTCAAATCGTTGTGCTCGGAAACATTGGTGGCACGGCCAGGAGCACCAAGCAGTGCACACGAAATGCTCGGTAATCAGCAGACCCGCACGGCCGTGCGCCCCAAGCGCACTGCCGTGCACGATATCTATATATTTTCAGGAATGAGCCAGCCACTTGCCCACTTGCACGTCAACTCACAAAGTCCAAATGCACGGGCAAATGCACGGCCGTGCACCTGACCGTGCATGCCTTCGAAATCTGCTTAAATACAGAACAGACCCACTGTTACATTCATTGGGTTTTGGAGAGGCGATTTTGGGTGATTTTCTGGGCTAACGAAATGCTGCATAGGCGGGAAACGAGCTCGGGAATCCATCCGATCCATCTTTCATCATCCAATCCATCTCTTTAGCATTCTTATGGTTTGATCCTTGAAGCTTTTTATGATCCAAATCTGATTTTGTATGCTATTTTGATGTTGTTTTAGTTAATCGTACGCCTACGGGCAAGAACATTAGTAATCGTTAGTAGTAAAAACAATCGTTTGTATGTAATCATGTTTTGTATAAATTTGGCGTTTTTCATGTCTGAATCTTGAAGATCATAGTGCAACCTTGTTTCACTGTTAATGGATTTGTAGTTATGTTTGAATGACTTTGATGATTATCGAATGTGTTAGGCGGATACATGTTGAAAAACCGTCCGTTTAATCGTCTGGTAGTAGACTAGTTAACTTGTTAAAAAGTTTACACCATGAAACTGTAACCGGGTATTGGTTTGGTTAAAGTCAGTCGAATAATGATTAGAAATGCTTACCAACACGTAAAAGGGTTTTAAAAGCTTAATGGTGCCGTTACTGATCTTTGACACGGTTAATGATCTTTGCTAGTTATTTTGGTAGAAATAGCGATCTTAGTAGATTTGTGTTCAAAGTTGGTAAAATGGAATAGGTTGTGAAATGCTCTACTTTATGCTAGTATCGGTGGTTGTATTGTGTATTCGGTATTGCTTTCCTTGATTAGTGAGGTTAGAAAACTCTTAACGGATGACTAACTTATCTTTAAAAGATTCACATGAGATCATATCAGCTGCTCGCTAATAAACGACTTGAGGTGGTTAACATGTGTATTCGTGTTAGCTTTCCATATAGTTGTCATGTTAGGATGCCCGAAAGGGACACTAACTGTCGGAAAATGGGAATATTGATCACGCCGTTATATCTTATTAAATGTAGATGACATGCTAGGATTGGCGTATCATAGTTTATATAGTTATATTTTCTATTTGGAGTCGTAGTTAAGTTATTTACATGTGTTAGAATTAATTTAGTTAAAACAACAAACTCAGACTATCTTTTTCTACCGGTAAATCGGGGATAGAGTTTTAGTACCATTGCTCCGCGCGCGTCCATGGATCGATATCTGGTTCTTATCTACACATTACTACATATATGACAGGGTACACTTGCCCTATTGTGTGTGTTTTAATATTAAGGTCTAAACCATTTTTATAAATATTAAAGCAAAACGTGTGTTATTTCATTGTAAAATTATGTGTATATTCCCACACGTCAAGTTTTTGGCGCCGTTGCCGGGGACGCGACGAGCATTAGGAACGAACCGAGTCAACTTTTTACCAGTGTACATGCTTGTGAATACTTGTTTATACTTCGTTGATTCGTTATTTCATTCATTTATTTGCATATATGATTATTTGAATTTTTATTAAATTTATCTGTCTGTAGATATTTTGGATTGATTTTAGATTGGTTTATAGATTTGCATATAGATTCGTTCATTTATCTGCTTATAGGATTGTTTGATTTGATTTTTCGTTCATTAGGATGTTGATAGATTTAATTTGTTGAATATTGGATTAATTGGTTTGTCTATGAATTTGATTTGTTCGTTATTTGATTAATTAGATTTATTTGGTCGTATTCGGACTAATTATTAATTTCATTCTTTGTGTGGTTTTAGGCTTAGTCTGCTTATTTCTGTTCATTTTATTGATTCTATTAGTTTATATTTGATTTTCTTGAATATATAGCTTTCCGTTATTTTCGCATGAATTCATTGATTCTTTATTTTATTTATTTATTTTTCTGTCTTTTATCGCCTTTTTGGGTTTGTCATATTTTCGCCTGTTGCAACTGTATCATTCTTACATGCAGGTTGATGTCCGCGAACCCTGGGTCTTCTGGTGATCTTTCTGACGAGGAGCGAAGGCGCCTGAGGAGAAGCGAGAGGATTAGACTTCATAAGTTGCGTCTTGTTTCTGATATTCCTATTTCTGCTCCTATAGTTGAGGTCCCCATCGACGAGGCGAGGCACGATCTGGCTGACGACGAGGGGTCGGAAGCCCACAGTGACATTATCATGGCGGACGACGACATTCCGCTGAATGATAGTGGTTGTCCAGGAGGAGATGGACTGGCAACGAGTATTGTCCGGCCGGCTATTTTGGCTGACCATTTCGAGATCAAATCCAGTATCATGAACATGATACAAAACTCGGTGCAATTCGGTGGACTGGAGCATGAGGATCCAGGCCGACATATTGTTGCATTCTTAGAGGTTTTAGCCACCTTTAAGATGACGGGCATCTCCGATGATGCTATCCGTCTGAGACTCTTCCCATTCTCATTGCGGGACAAAGCCCGGACTTGGCTTCTGTCACAACTCGCAGGGTCGATCACGACCTGGGCAGAGTTGTCCCAACAATTTATGCAGCAATACTTTCCTCCTAAAAAGACACAGAAATTGAGGAATCGCATCATGACGTTTCGTCAAGATGACGGGGAATCATTATACACCGCGTGGGAGAGATTTAAAGACCTACTCTTGAGCGTCCCACACCATGATATCTCAAAAAGACATCTGGTGCAAATGTTCTATCAGGGGCTCGAGTATGACTAACAGGAACGCCTTGATGTATATGCTGGGGGAGACATCAGAACAAAGTCCCCCAATGAAGCATGGGCCATTATTGAAAAGACGTCCCAAAAGTCTAAGTCTCGAAAGAGTGACCGATCAAGGTCTTCATCTGCCCGATCGGGTGTACATGCCGTGGATAACTACACGGCTATTTCTGCACAGATAGAGGCACTGGGTACGAGATTTGACAGATCTCAACAAAGTGTAGCCTAGGCCGAAAGTCTGTGTGATCAGTGTGGGGTGTCTCACGAGCCTGGCTCGTGTGCTCAGGGGGTTATGTATACTGGCC
The DNA here is from genome assembly GCA_028751855.1 of Ambrosia trifida. NCBI lineage: Eukaryota > Viridiplantae > Streptophyta > Magnoliopsida > Asterales > Asteraceae > Ambrosia > Ambrosia trifida. The sequence continues at coordinate 25,344,300 of CM054123.1, read as the reverse complement.
ACGAGGATGTGGCTTACATGGGTAATCAGTCAAGACCCCAAAATAACCCCTACAGTAATACTTACAATCCAGGATGGAGGAACCACCCAAATTTCGGGTGGAGATTTGGTACTTCGAACCAGAACCCTCTCAGATTTCAGCAAAGAGCCTCCGCACCACACCAATCTCACCAATCCCAACTGTCCCAACAACAACAGCCTTACCAATCTCATGGCCAATCCTACCAATCCAGACCGAACCAGTACCAGAACCAGGGCGCCGTGGGTAGTTCCCAGCAGCACGCCCAAGGCGGTACGTCTAGATTGGAGGAAATGATGTCTCAACTCCTCACCAACACAACAAATTCCAATCAAATTGCTGAGCAGCGCTACCAGCAACATGAGGAGCGTTTCTCCAATTATGAGGGAGAGATGAGGGGACAAAAGGCGTCCATGCAGGCCATTGAAAACCAGGTAGGCCAGATGGCGAAGATGATGTCCGAGAGACAGCAGGGCAATCTCCCGGGCAACACTGAGCCTAATCCGAGGGGGCATGTAAATGCCATCATGACGAGGAGTGGTAAAACCACGGGACCTGACACATCGGGCTCACCACCGATCACTGAGACGGTCCAGACTGAGTCTTCGGACAAGGTGCACGCTAGGCGAGTCCCAGCAAGTACAGCACAGTTGCTGAAGCCAGTCACTGACTACACTCCTCCTGTTCCATACCTTGGCAGACTTAGGAAACAAAAAGACGAGGCGCAATACGGGAAATTTCTCGAGCTATTCAAACAGCTACATATAAACATCCCGTTTGTGGAGGCCTTGGCCCAGATGCCTAATTATGCCAAATTCCTGAAGGACATCCTCACCAATAAGCAAAAACTTGAGGACCTGTCCTGTGTACTCTTGAACGAGAACTGCTCTGCGATTCTGCAGAATAGACTGCCCATGAAGATGGGAGATCCAGGTAGTTTCACCATCCCTTGTCTGATAGGGAACATGCCTGTTAGTAATGCACTGGCAGACTTGGGTGCGAGCATTAACCTTATGCCTTATAAGGTTTTTGAGAAGCTGGATCTGGGTGAGCCTTCACCCACAAGGATGAGTATTCGTCTTGCTGATCGTTCGATCAAATATCCTCGGGGATTTGTTGAGAATATGCTTATCAAAATTGACAAATTTGTATTCCCGGTGGATTTTGTCATCCTTGATATGGATGAGGACTCTAAAGTGCCTCTGATCCTCGGACGTCCTTTCCTTAACACGGCTAGGACGATTGTTGACGTGGCTGTGGGCCAAATCACACTCCGGGTGAATGATGAGCATGTGACTTTTGATGTTCAGAGGTCGATGCGGCATCCCGAGAGTCAGGATGACACACTATACTATCTTGATATAGTAAACCAGTGTGTTAGTTCTCACTTTCGAGGCACGATAAAGGGGAATGTTTCGGGCACACATCTGTTTTGTGGGGACTTAGATGGCATTATGAATGAGGGCCATAGAGATGAGCAGCCGGTCTATCAGATCGGTGATGATAGTTCCCAGAGCCCGGGGCGTTTCGTGGAGATTGAGCCTGAGGAGAGTGATAAGTCGAAGCCGTCTATTGAAGATCCACCGTCTTTGGAGCTGAAGGAGCTCCCACCGCATCTGGAGTATGCTTTTCTCGACGAGGAGGGTCGTCTGCCTGTTATCATTTCATCTTCTCTATTTGCAGTTGAAAAGGGCGAGTTGCTTCGTGTGCTTAAACATCATAAGAAGGCAATCGCCTGGAAGATCATGGACATCAAGGGGATTAATCCCTCATTCTGTACTCATAAAATCTTGATGGAAGATGTCTATAAGCCTTGTGCGCAGCACCAGAGGCGTCTGAACCCGAACATGCAAGAAGTTGTTAAGTCCGAGGTCATTAAGTTGCTTGATGCTGGATTGATATATCCGATCTCGGATTCTGTTTGGGTTAGTCCTGTGCACATCGTGCCCAAGAAGGGTGGCATGACGGTGGTCACGAATGATAGGACTGAGTTGATTCCTATGAGGACCGTCACGGGGTGAAGAGTTTGCATTGACTACCGCAAGCTCAATGACGCCACCCGCAAGGATCACTTCCCGCTTCCATTCATCGATCAGATGTTGGAACGACTGTCGGGGAAGTTGTATTACTGTTTCCTTGGTGGTTTCTCTGGATACTTTCAGATCCCTATCGATCCTGTGGACCAGGATAAGACGACTTTCACATGCCCTTTTGGCACATTCGCTTATAGGCGTATGCCGTTCGGGTTGTGCAATGCGCCGGCGACCTTCCAGCGTTGCATGGTTGCCATTTTTCATGACATGATTGAGGACTCCATAGAGGTGTTCATGGATGATTGTTCCGTTTTTGGGAGTTCATTCGATCAGTGTCTAAAGAATCTGGAGCGGATGCTTCAGAGGTGCGAAGAGACCAGTCTTGTGCTAAACTGGGAAAAATGCCACTTCATGGTGAAGGAAGGAATAGTCCTGGGGCATAAGGTCTCCCAAAGTGGGTTGGAGGTTGATCCTGCCAAAGTAGATATCATTTCTAGGCTCCCTCCACCCTCCTCTGTTAGAGCGATCCGCAGTTTTTTGGGTCATGCAGGATTTTACAGGCGATTCATCAAAGACTTTTCAAAAATCGCCCGTCCGATGACCCGTTTGTTGGAAAAGGATGCACCGTTTGTGTTTGGTGCAGAGTGTGTGAAAGCTTTCGGGCTTTTAAAATGTTTGCTTGTGGAGGCCCCTATATTGGTAGCACCCGACTGGGAGCTGCCATTCGAGATTATGTGCGACGCGAGTGACTTCGCGATAGGGGCGGTCTTGGGACAGTGGAAGGACAAGCACTTCCACCCGATGTACTACGCTAGCAAGACTCTTCATGATGCACAGGAGCATTATACCACGACTGAAAATGAGCTTCTAGCTGTAGTATTTGCATTCGACAAGTTTAGATCTTATTTAGTGCTGTTGAAGACCATTGTCTATACGGACCATGCAGCGATCCGATACCTTTTTAGCAAATAGGACGCGAAACCGCGCCTGATTAGGTGGATCCTGTTGCTGCAAGAGTTCGATATCGAGATTCAGGACAAGAAGGGTGCCCTGAATGTTGCTACTGACCATCTGTCTAGACTCGAGCATGAAGATGCAGAGAACTCCGCGTGGGATACCATTAATGACAATTTTCCCCACGAGTTCTTGATGAGTGTCGAGTCGGTGGAAGATGTATCGCCATGGTTTGCGGATTTTGCGAACTACCTCGCGTGCGGAATTCTTATCAAAGGATTGTCGCACCAGCAAAAGAGGAAGTTCTTCGCGGACCTCAAGCATTACTTCTGGGACGACCCATTTTTGTTTCGGGTCGGGGCGGATCAGCTGATTCGCCGTTGCGTGTTCGGGGTAGAGGCGGCGCAGATCTTGCGCGATTGTCACGAGGGGCCTACCGGAGGTCACCATGGAGCGAATTACACTGCTAAGAAAGTGTTAGACTCCGGGTTTTACTGGCCCACACTCATTTGTGACTCTCAGATATTGGTCGGTGCATGTGATTCGTGCCAGAGGGCGACGAACATATCGGCACGCGACCAAATGCCGCAGAACCCCATCCAAGTCTGTGAAGTCTTTGACGTTTGGGGGATTGACTTCATGGGACAATTCCCCTCCTCACGGGGCAATAAATATATACTCGTGGCAGTTGATTACGTGTCAAAATGGGCCGAGGCGCAAGCCTTACCCACAAATGATGCCCAAGTTGTAGTGAGGTTTTTTAGGAGCTTGTTCTCGCGGTTTGGTGCCCCAAAGGCACTGATTAGTGATCGTGGTACACATTTCTACAATACGCAGCTTGATCGCGCGTTAGCACGTTATGGTGTCCACCACAGGTTATCCACCCCGTATCATCCACAGACAAGTGGACAGGTGGAGATCACTAACCGTGGATTAAAGCGAATCCTTGAGCGGTCAGTTAATCAAAACCGCAAGGATTGGGCGGACAAGCTGGATGACGCGTTATGGGCCTTTAGGACTGCCTACAAGACGCCTATTGGGACGACTCCCTTTTGGCTTGTCTATGGCAAAGCGTGTCATCTCCCTGTCGAGTTAGAACATAGGGCATTCTGGGCTCTTAAAACAGCGAATTTGGATCTTATGACCGGCGGTGAGACCCGTTTCTTGCATATCCATGAGCTAGAAGAGCTTAGGCAACAGACCTATGAAAGCTCGATATTGTACAAAGAGCGCACGAAGAGACTGCACAACAGTCGCCTGAAAAGCCAGAAAGATTTTCAGGTAGGCGATGTAGTCCTGCTTTACAACTCGCGCCTGCGTCTCTTTCCAGGAAAGTTGAAATCCCGATGGACAGGGTCGTACACTATTAAGGAAGTATATCCTTACGGAACTGTCGTGATTGCAAATTCAGAGGGTTTGACTTTCAAAGTCAACGGTCATCGCCTTAAAGTCTATATCAACGGACCGGTAGACCAATCCGTGGAGGTAATCGACTTCTACGCCCGACACACTTAATAAGTGTGGGGAAGTGAGTCTAGCTAGCGACTCGTTAATAAATATAGCACGGCGCGCCAAAGGGTAAATATGTAATTAGTGTAAATATTTATTGCTTTTCATAGTTTAACGTTGTTTCGAGTCATGTGCAGGTTCGTACGAGTATGATCAGAGCCGGAAGGAGCAATGAAGCGCAAACAGTCGCCAAACAGGTTAACGTAGCTAAAATGATGTTTTCGAACGAAATGGAACCACTGCACGCGAAACTGTAGCTGCAGCCTCAAAACTGCACATCTGCAGGTCATGCATGGTCAAGTGCACTATCGTGCAGCTAACCGTGCAAGACCCAGTGCACCGGGGTGCAAGGGTGAGTATAAAAGGATGTGCACGGTCAGGCGCACTGCCGTGCACCTGACCGTGCGGGCCAAAAAGCCCAGCCCATTTACATGGGTAAACATATATCCTTAACTTCATAACCCTAATTCTTGCACCCCAAACCGCACCCACGTTCCACACTGCTAAAAAAACCGGGTATTCATCATCTTTAGCCTAGAATCTTCACTCCTTTCCGTACAAATCAACCAAGGTATGAATCTCTTCATAATTTTGCACTAGTATTTTAAATTTTTAGATTAGATCTGTTTTATTTTCGTATTTTAGGGCAAGATTTGGGGGTTTTCTTCATAAAGTTTAATAAACCCACTAATTTTGGTTAGTTTAGTTTAAAGTAGTGTAATTTTTGTTAGTTGTTGAATAAACCCGTGCACATGCCAGCCCAAATCCTTTTTACTTTGTGTGTTTTTGAAGAATAGTTGTGATTTGGGAGTGTTAGTTGCAAAAATTAAGAAAAATCTGCAACTGTGCACGGCGTGCACGGTCAAGCGCACTCCCGTGCAGATGACCGTGCATGACCCAGTGCACTGCAGTGCACCCTCAGACCTGAGACTTGTGATTCAAGGCTGCACGGTCAAGCGCACTGCCGTGCAGCTGACCGTGCACCTTCAACAGATACAGGTCAGAAGTTGCAGAAGTCTGTCTTGGACATCCGGGACTTCCATTTTTGGTATTATAACAGCTAAAATCATCATTTTTTGTGTGCAGATGGCAGAACGGTTTCTCGACTTTGACAACCGAAGGAAAAGGGACGTCGCTTGCCTCCCTGAAGTCACGAAACTGTGGAACCGAAGACGGTCATTTGGCCAACCCCTCCGACTTAACCTGGGATTGCTGGACATAGTTAACCAGCGTGACAGATTTGATAGTTTGGTTTCACCTCAAATGTTAATGCTTCTGACTATCAATCGCCCGGTTTACCAACAGCCTACTATCGAGTTCTTGGCTTCCTACTCATACAAGAAACCAAAAGACGGGGAGCACAAGACATTTCATGAGCAAGACATCTCTTTTAGGCTAGGAGGAAAGTGGCATAAGATATCTGTGGCTAGACTGGGGAGACTGTTGGGGATCTACCACGAGTTGGAGACAGATTCAGAAGACTTCCCAATGACTCATTGCTTTACTGATAATGACGAGAGGGGTGTATTCTGGTTGAGGATTGCTATTGGAGGGCCATATAATCCACGGGCATCCAAAGCAACCAAGATCAAGGACCCTTTGTTACGTATGCTCCACCACGTCTTCAGTCGCACAATCTGCGGCCGAAAGGACAGTTCGGGGAACTGTCCCACTCCCGATCTATTATACTTGTACCATTTCTATGAGGGTGCCCCCTTGAACTTGGCCGCACGGATGGCCGACTTCTTTCTCACTGCCGGGGGCACCAAAGATGGGAGTGAGATTCATGGTGGCGAGTACGTCACGATGATAGGGGAGGCATTAGACATCTTGACCGACGAGGTCAAAGCTACATTACACCTTGTCACACACGGGACATCCCTTGATCTGCGTTCACTTGGGAAACAGAAGCTCTATGAGAATACATCAGACGGACCACGCCTCATCTCAAAGGGGGTCATTTGGGACCCTTATCCCCGTGAAGATGAAGTCGTAATGGATGATGAGCACCCAGGAGACGACCAGCCTCATACACCACCAGGGACGCCACCAGAGACACCGCCCCATCCTGATCAGCACTACTGGGCACCTGGCATACCCTCATACCCTGAGTTTTATCAGCAATTTCAGAATATGGGTGTGACGGTCCAGAACATCGGTGCTCGGCAGGAGACCTACCAGCAGGAGCAGCAGTACCTGCGTACTGGTCTCGAGCGTATTCAGCAGGATGTCCGTTCTGGTTTCAAGTATCTGTTTGCAGGATTGGAGCAGGTTCACCCGGGTTACTTTGCTAACCCTCCCGAATACCCCGACCAGCCAGGAAGCTTCCGACAACATCGCAGGGGCCAGGATGATCAGTAGGCACTCCTTCCTCATGATGTCAGCTGTTAGTATTTACTTTTACTGCTTTTAGTATTTCATTTCCGGGTCTGCGTACCCAAGACTTTTTAGAATTTATGGTTGAACTATTTCTTTTCAGTATTTCAGTATCTTAGTTTATTTTATTTTTGTTTTGTGGATGTGGATGAATGGGTTTGATGAGTTTGTTTGTGTCAAGAATGTTGGTTATGCAGGTACCTGACGAGCACTGTTATCAAGGCTCATACCGTCCATTTACCCGGACATTTCTTCGACACGATGGGAGTATTATTCTCCTTTTTCCCACTATAGATAGCTAATCCATAAACGCTTTCTATTGTCACATTGGGGACAATGTGAATTTCAAGTGTGGGAAGGGATTTTATCTTATATCTCGTTTGTCCTCTTGTATATATATAGATATTCTCTCTAAAAAAAAAAAAAAACAACTTATAAGTAAGTATATGTATATATATATTAAACATCAAGCCTAACTAATTTTTTATAAAGATAAATTGAGGCGCGACAAACAGATGAGATACGAGCGTGTTAGATTCGTACACTTGCACCCATTTCCTTCCGGTTACGTGAGCGTTTGAGCCTTAGAATAGATTACATTTCTTTGACATGCTTGCGAATGAGCCAGATGTTTCGTGCAATTTAGAACTTGTCATTAGTATACTTGTTTAGATCAGATACGTGTAACACTGTACGAATATGATTGAGGCATTTAGGATACCCTTTTGATTTAACCTTTTCTTTTCGTTCTATCTGTTTCCCATCACCCAAATGTTATCCACTAGTTAACCATGTTGAACCTAATCCCGTGTTTTTCTTATTTACCACACCATTTCACCACTAAACCAAATAACCTTTTTCTTTTAAACCTTTTGTGTTAAAGCTCGGTTTAGGTTATTGTTTGACTAGTTTTTAAGTTGTAAATAGTTCGTTTTCGGGTTTATATATTTAGAACCCGTATGTTGATTATATAATCAGTTTCAGTCCTATATGTATATCATAAATATGTATGTTATAAAAAAAATAGAACACCCTAAAATAGGGTGAATTAGCAATATTCGAGCAGTTCAAGTGTGGGGAGGTTAAAATATACGTTATTTAAATCCCCGATAAACTCCCAAATTACGCGTTTTCGACCATAATTGCACGAATTCGGTACTTAACTACTTCATACGTTTATTGCAGGTCTTAAACGATGTCCCACGAGCAAAGTTGAAGAAACCGAGCGAAAAACGGACAAGACGGACGACTTCTACAAAAATGACCAAGTCTGGAAGTTGTGCACGGGGGTGCCAAATACCCGCACCCCCGTGCGGGTCAAATCGTTGTGCTCGGAAGCATTGGTGGCACGGCCAGGAGCACCAAGCAGTGCACACTAAATGCTCGGCAATCAGCAGACCCGCACGGCCGTGCGCCCCAAGCGCACTGCCGTGCACGATATCTAGATATTTTCAGGAATGAGCCAGCCACTTGCCCACTTGCACGTCAACTCACAAAGTCCAAATGCACGGGCAAATGCACGGCCGTGCACCTGACCGTGCACGCCTTCGAAATCTGCTTAAATACAGAACAGACCCACTGTTACATTCATTGGGTTTTGGAGAGGCGATTTTGGGCGATTTTCTGGGCTAACGAAATGTTGCATAGGCGTGAAATGAGCTCGGGAATCCATCTGATCCATCTTTCATCATCCAATCCATCTCTTTAGCATTCTTATGGTTTGATCCTTGAAGCTTTTTATGATCCAAATCTGATTTTGTATGCTATTTTGATGTTGTTTTAGTTAATCGTACGCCTACGGGCAAGAACATTAGTAATCGTTAGTAGTAAAAACAATCGTTTTTATGTAATCATGTTTTGTATAAATTTGGCGTTTTTCATGTCTGAATCTTGATGATCATAGTGCAACCTTGTTTCACTGTTAATGGATTTGTAGTTATGTTTAAATGACTTTGATGATTATCGAATGTGTTAGGCGGATACATGTTGAAAAACCGTCCGTTTAATCGTCCGGTAGTAGACTAGTTAACTTGTTAAAAAGTTTACACCATGAAACTGTAACCGGGTATTGGTTTGGTTAAAGTCAGTCGAATAATGATTAGAAATGCTTACCAGCACGTAAAAGGGTTTTAAAAGCTTAATGGTGCCGTTACTGATCTTTGACAAGGTTAATGATCTTTGCTAGTTATTTTGGTAGAAATAGCGATCTTAGTAGATTTGTGTTCAAAGTTGGTAAAATGGAATAGGTTGTGAAATGCTCTACTTTATGCTAGTCTCAGTGGTTGTATTGTGTATTCGGTATTGCTTTCCTTAATTAGTGAGGTTAGAAAACTCTTAACGGATGACTAACTTATCTTTAAAAGATTCACATGAGATCATATCAGCTGCTCGCTAATAAACGACTTGAGGTGGTTAACATGTGTATTCGTGTTAGCTTTCCATATAGTTGTCATGTTAGGATGCCCGAAAGGGACACTAACTGTCGGAAAATGGGAATGTTGATCACGCCGTTATATCTTATTAAATATAGATGACATGCTAGGATTGGCGTATCATAGTTTATATAGTTATATTTTCTATTTGGAGTCGTAGTTAAGTTATTTACATGTGTTAGAATTAATTTAGTTAAAACAACAAACTCAAACTATCTTTTTCTACTGGTAAATCGGAGATAGAGTTTTAGTACCATTGCTCTGCGCGCGTCCATGGATCGATATCTGGTTCTTATCTACACATTACTACATATATGACAGGGTACACTTACACTATTGTGTGTGTTTTAATATTAAGGTCTAAACCATTTTTATAAATATTAAAGCAAAACGTGTGTTATTTAATTGTAAAATTATGTGTGTATTCCCACACGTCATTGGATCATGTACAAATTGCAAATTTCGTACAAAGATACGAAGTCACAAGAATAACATACTTGTGCTTCCAGTTAATCACGTAGCCGTAATCACATAGTATATACAAAAACATGTAATGTTATAATTGTTTTGATTATAAGCTATAGTATGTTATTAATTAATACTATGCAATCACATAATCACACAATGACATTTAATCACGTAATATACTCAAATTAAAGAAAATAAAATATTCGTTTTTATGATATGGTTTTTTTTATTAAAAAAATATTAATGTATGAAAAAACTATGAACATTTTAAAATCTCAGAAGAAGTTGGTTTAATAGTTAACAACTGTCGCAATTTCTCTTTTACCCTTTCAGCCTTTGTAATGATTGTATGATTTTCACAAAATCTTATTAATTCCTGAATGAAATAAAATACAGACACATGCATCCCCAACCTGAACAGCTGAATGTTTTACTAGGGGTGTTCAAATTCGCATAATTCGAATTTCGGATAATCCGAAATTTCGGATAGTTAATATGGGGATCCGAATCCGGATCCGAAATTTCGGATCATCCAACGAATAATCCGAAACTTAAAAAAATAAATAAAAAATAAAAAAAACGTTCTCCTTTATGTCTAAAATGTAAACCTGTTAAAAAAACAAAAATCGAAGTTAGATAAACGAACCTTGAACAAAAAAAAATGTAAAAGAAACTTACCGTTTGGTGGACGAGGGCTGTGGAGGTCGGAGACGAGGTGGACGGGGCTGTTATAGAGAAGAGAAGAGGGAGCGGCTGCTATGAATTGGAGTAGTATGGACTTATGGTTAGGAGGATTAGGGATTTAGGATTGTGTATTGTGTTATTTAATGTATATAATATTATATATTTATATGTATATTTTTTAATATTCGGATAATCCGATTATCCGAAAATTTTCAAAATCAGGATTCGAATCCGAAATTTCGGATTATCCGATTTTCGGATATCCGAAAATCGGATTATCCAAAATTTCGGATAATTCAGATTCGGATTATCGGATTTTTCGAATTCGGATTCTGATTTTTTTGAACACCCCACGGTTTTACCATGAAGGGGGAACCACAAAAGTGACATACTCTAGGCCCAAAGCCTATACAATGACGAAACGTATACTAAACAAATCAAACTAAGGGGACCAGGCCCTTGCAATAATGAAACATAACAAAATAAAACAAATAAAATTTGTACTCAATCTTCCAAACCCAATCTTTATTCCATGTCCTGATACTCCAAACACCACTAGACCCATAGTAAAATAATCAAACTATTCACTACAAGCCCATTTCCCTTATAGAAATGCTTAAATCCCAACACAAATTCGGCCCAATATAACACAAGTCCATTCCATGTGGCCAACTAAGATCAATCACGTCCACCAAGCACCAAACCTTATTTATTACAAACTAATCAAAGCCCAAGGCCAATCATCACATCTCACCAGCCCAACAACACCATCTTAAGCTCACCTCATCTTAAAGTGTCAACATCTGAAATGTATTGCTGGATCTAAAGCCCAGTATGGGAAAATGAAACAAACTAGTCCATGCTAACCACAAAACATGAAATATATGTATGCGGGCTGCCCAATAGCGAAATGTAAAGCCCGCGATATGAGATGCCAGCCCGGTCTTCAAATAATCCACTCAAAGTCCATCCATTCCAGCCTAGAGGTGCACACATTGTGTGTGTGTTTTTTTTTTTTTAAACCCAAACAGGTTTGGAACTGGTTTGGGTGTTGACCGGTTACAATGAAAATAAGTGTTGATCGATGAAAACATATGTATAACTAAGTTATATGAGTGAAATTCAAATAAAACAAGTAAAAAACTATATGAATTACAATAAATTAAAGATTAAGAAGAAAAAAAAAAATACCTGATTGATTGATTACACTGTGTGTAGAGAACAAACTTTTATTAAAGAGAAAAAACAAAGACTACGGATCAATGGAGTACCAATTGTTATTGCTTTACTTAGTTTATAATGTTATGTTTGCTTGAGTTAAAAGCAATAATGAGTGGTTTAATTGCAATGAAATGCTAATAATAATAATAGAGTTAATATATAGATGCATATTAATTAGGAGGAATACTTGACAAGTCTACAATTGTTTTCAATATTAGTCCAGTTCCACGAAAAAAAAACAATAATAGTTATTAGACTTTTGGTTTTCTTTCATATTTATTAATGATTAGTTAGATCTACATTAAACTCTAAAGTTTAATTATATTACATAATCAACATAAATATTCATGTAGAATGACGACTTTACCCTTTTACTAACTTCATTAAGTTGTTGTACCATAAGTATAAGATGTAGTATTTACTATTTACTTAAATTTTGTTGGTATCATTTTCTCATGCTTTATAATATAGTATAGATAATATATTGAGACTCGTATTTAATTATAATATAAATCAGCATGTGTTAACAATATATTCAGGGGCGTAGGATACTTAGGGCCGCGGGGGTGCCCAGATCCGGCGTTTTTTTTGCTCCATAGTGTAATTTTACGTATTTTCGACCGAAAATTTTATACGTATTGAACTTTTAAGTTATATTAATAAATTAACCAAAAAAATTTTTGAACATGGACTGCTTAAATTCATGGTCTAAAGCATGCTTCAGGAAGTTTTGTTGTAATCATGGATGTTGATCTCTCACACCATTTAAGTATATTTACAAGTTTTTCTTGAATTATAAAAACATTTAGTACACACTAGAATGTTTCAGGGTAAATGTATCTTATAGTAATTCATATAGATTTTCTTAGTTCATATGTTCTGCTTTCTGCCAACAAGTTATGATGTTTCTAAACTTTCTTCTTATATTTATCTACATAGCCAAAGTACGTCCCATTATTCTTGAATCTGGGTTTTACTCTGATGTTTTTAACCATGACCCATTATTTAAGAAATAGGTTTTCGGGACTTGCTTTTCATATGTATCTACAAAAAATATACAATAGTTAAAATAGAGTCACTGTTAAGAAAGTTTTTGATTTACAAAGGTTCTAAATGAGCCAACCCCACCCATTGCCGCCAATATGTCACCACAACCATTAGAACCAGTGAACCAATTTTGATAAAAATAAAATCTAAGACGACATATTTCAACCTAAATCCATTTCGAGCCACATATTTACCTGGGAGTATGAAATGGGTTATGGTTCACAATAGATATCATAAGTGAATCTGGTATCAATCGGGACATCCGCAGCAATGCGGGAGCATTTCTACTGGTATTAATAGTGGCTTGCAATTTGTTGGAATCTTTAATTTTTGAATTTTAAGTTTGAACAGTAACTTTAATAAGTTAAAAAAACAAAAAGATAGCTATCCTATTCTATTCTAATCTTCCTTTTTTTTCGTAAAGCTTTCGTAACAAATACTCTAAACAGTCATGAAAAAAGATATTAATGTGGGGTAGCACGAAAAAAAAAAAAGAAGAAGAAAGATCCGAAAATTGAGGTAGTGCTGAGAAGGAATATAATTATATAAAGGGTTTAGATCAGTTTTAATCAAAACAAGTAGTTTTTGAAGATGTCTCGGCATTGTGGTGAAGGCTCCCTGAATAGATCATTTGACGAAGCGTATATGTAGGGAAGGCACGGCGAGAAGGAGATGACTAACTCTAACTCTGCGCATCCTCTTGTGCCGTATTGGCTTCTTTGGTAGCTACCTGCTCTAGCGCCAAGAAGTTGAGCGGACCCAGTCATCTCCTTCTCGCCTTGCCCTCTTACATATTTGCCCCACCAATTGATCTCTTCATGGAACCATCATCTCAATGTTGTCATATCTTCAATGGATGAGGCATATTGTTGTGTCGGTGTATATTGTAGTGTTGTTTGATGAATAATAGAAAGAAAGAAAGAACCAAGCACAAGTACGATCTCATATGATAACATTAATTAAATTTCTTTTGTATGGATCTTTGAATGCAATCTGGGAGTGCCAAATTGTTGTAAGTATTTGTAGTTGTTACTGGTAGTTTTATACTTTTATGTAATTTAATTCTTATGTTATGCATAGTAGTTCATAAACCTTCATGGAGTCATAGATATGAACAATGACTTAATTTGTCTAAATCAATGGATGGTGTCATATGGATGCTTTGTTTTAGGGATGATAAATAAGGAGTTTTCACATGTAACATGTTATGTGAGTCTTGTTTACAAACCCAAGAATTTTACACGAACAAAAAAAAATTGTCATACACATGACTAACACATCACATGTTTGTTGACATAAACACGACTAGTCTAACTCGAAAAAAGTTATTTTATCTTTTTCTTACAAATTAGTATATTAATTCATCATCAAAAATACATTTGTATAAAACTGTTAATTCTCTACAATATAAAACATAATGTCTACTTCTCTTTTAACTTTGTGATTTTAACAGAAAAATACCAAAACACATTTTAAAAGTGATATTAATAAAATTGGTTGGGTTTAGCAGGTCAACCTACAAACTCAACACGCGAACCCAAACCAAACCCATGTAGCTAAACGTTTTAGTGGATGTTCATCTTTAACCTATTTGATATTTCAACCAACCCCAAATCAACAAATTTCTTGTAAATTTAGGATGTCACGCAAAGGAATATATAGATTGTTTGCTTTTAACATATAACATCAATAACATGCAGTCAAATCTTTCTTTGGTTATGATATATTGTCAGCTATTGTTGCTTTGGACCAAAAATGTAAACTTATTTTTTTTATTTGTTAAAAGTAGGGGTGTAAATGACACGTAGCGGCTTGAGAGCTACCCGGGATCGGCTCGGCAAAAAGCCCGAACGAGCCGAGCCTTAACGAGCCCGAGCCCGAGCCTGAAATATGGCTCGTTTAGTTATCGAGCCCGAGCTCAAGCCCTAGATACAAAGCTCGATTGGGCTCGCGGGCCTAAACGAGCCCAAACATAATTATAAGTTATTTATATATCTCTTATAATTTATAGTCCACATCTCCAAAGCCCAAGTCCTTATTTCATAGGCCCATTTAATAACACTCGCGAGCCGAGCTTTTGCGATCTTGAGCCGAGCTTTGAGCTCGTTTGAGATTGTTCTCAAATCACCTCGAGCCGAGCCGAGCCGAGCTCGAGCTCAAGATTGTAGGCTCGAACCGAGCCGAGCTCGAGCTCGAGCTTCATAAAACCATAACGAGCCGAGCTCGAGCCCAGTCAGGCTCGGGCTCGGCTCGGCTCGTTTACACCCCTAGTTAAAAGATGTTAAAATACAAAATCTGATAACACATTTCAATATATGTCAAGTTGTATATTGTTCAGTGTCGTTTGCGAAGAGAACATTTGTGTTAAGTTTTGGAAAAACGTAACAAAAATTGATTTTATTTCAGCGACTATTTGTGTCACATTTTGGCAATCAATTGGTATAAATATGAAATTTTCAAAACTTGGGGTCTAAAGTTACAATATACTCAAACCACATGTATCGCCGTTCTAATTTATTAATTTATACATTTGATTTAACTTAACATTACTTCACATGATAGAAGTGTCCAAAGAAGATCTAGACATTTGATCAAGCTTTTTAATGGGTAGGACAGCGGTGGCAATATTACAAATAGTAAAAATCACTTGAATGGATAAAATCATAAACCTCTAGTTTTCACCCTTTTTGGGTGAATATAGTTTTGGTAACTATTTAGGGGTAAAAATCAAATACAAATGAGTTTTAACATACTAAACAAGAGAAGTGAAAGGGGATTTTTTTTTATTTTATTATTATTTTTTTTTTTTGAGGGAGGGGGGGAGGAATTTTTTTTCCACATGTTCAAGCATTTTTTTGGATGGAAAAAATAAAAATAAAAAAAATCTATTTTTGTATAGAATAGATACAGTAATATCTATAGAATCTCAAGAGTAATTACACAATTTTCTTACAATTTCGGGCTATAAACTATGCAACAAGATGGGGGGGAAAAATTCTCTTATCACTTCTCACATTAAGACCCATTTGCAGGTTAATTATGGTGCATAAACTCATTTGTAGAAGAACCTTACCCATATTTTTAAATGTAATCTAGCATTATGTAATTATATACATAAATGCATATACCCCTCGCCTAAAGTACATATGTTGCATGGCTGCACCTAAGCCTGTAAACAAACTGAACAAACATGAATACATACGTGCTCTGTTATGTTCGCTCGTGTAAACCTAAAAGAAGAATTCACGAACATAAATGATACGAGGGTACTTTACCATGTTAAGATATAGTTAATTATGTGTTTTAAGTGATTTATATCATAAAACATGGTTACTTTGAGAATAATTGTGATTTGGAGGTCTCCAGAGCTTAATGGTGCTAATTGGAACTTCATGGAAGGTTTTTGGGAGATTTTACGTAGGATTAGAAGTTCCCATGCTAAACGAGAGTGAAATCATGAAGAAACACGCATACGAGGGAAACCAATGAAGATTGGATGTGTTTTGAATAACACAAATGGATTTGAATTGAACATACTAAAGGATGATGTGATGGATCTCTGATATACGAAGACGTGGCCACAAGAATCGAAGAAAACGGAGTTATAACAAATATTTTCGGAAGAAAACAAGGTTTAGCGCCTTGTTTGAAAATTTGTGCGCAACATGGCGCCAATAAGAGAACTTTACAGAAGTGGCACCACGCCACCACCTGGCGCCAAATTGAGGCAAAAATGGTGCCACATAGCACCATTATTTGATCTTGTGCAAAATTTTGGGTTTCACCCTATTTAAAGATAAACCCACTAAAAAACGCATATCTCTTGAACCCTAGCCGTCTTGGAGCTCCCAAGGATGAATTTTACCATCCAAAACCTCAATACGATCAATCCTTCATGCAAACATCATCTAAACCATCCATTGAAGATCTTACCATGGTGCTAAGCGGCTAATTCTGTTTGTAACCACCTCCGGGTGGACAGTTCGTTTATGTGAATGTAACACCCTGAAAAATCCGTTTCGCTTAATCACGCTATTAGGCGTGATTAACAAATAACGAAAATGAATTAAATAGTAAAATGAACGATTTATGGATAATAAAACGGGACTTAAACGGTAAAACGAGAGTTATATTTCTAATAGGAAATTAACCCCGTTAGTGGCGTTAGCAAAAATGTGGGTAGAACCATTCAAAGGACTTAACAAGCTTAGGCCTTATGAAAAAAAAAGTTATGGAATCAAGTTAAGGGGCTAAATCTGTCAAGTGGATAAACTTGATTTAATAAAAATAATAAATATGTGTGTATATTGATTTTCTTCGTCAGGAGATGAAGAACACACACTCAAAAACACACACATAAGAGCTTCGTCCAATTCAACCCAAAATCAAGCTTAATCCATGTCTCTTGCCAATGCATGATACAATTCGTGATCATCTAGTGTTCTATCCATCATAAGGTACCTATAGATCCCTTTTATTTCATCAAAAGCTCTGTTATATATAAGATGATGATTTTGGGGTTTACATGAAAACGTGAATTAATGATGGCTATCGAATTCTATATGTTTGTAGACATCAAAGAAACTATAAAACGTGATAAAAAGTTGTGTATTGTATGATTCATGTGGATTAGGATTATACTTGTAGGTGTAGGTAATGGGTTTTAACCCAAATGTTGAACTACACATGTATGTGGAAAATCCTTGCACTAGTATGTGTTAACTTGTCATATAGATGTGCAAAATGATAAATTAAACTTGTAATGATGATTAATCAAACAAATGGTAAAGTTTGAGAAGTCCATAAGGCTTAGAATTCACTTGCAAAAAGGATGCACGTGAATGTTTGATAAAATGCCTACATGAAGCTTGAATTGAGTCAAATGATGTAAAATAGTATGAAATTCATCACTTTTGACAGCATTAGATATTCATCTTGTAAATGGCATATCTCACTCGTTTTTAGGAGTTAGAAGACGAGCCTTATGTCGTTAAGAAGCTTGTTGCGCATATTACATTTCATATCTAGTCATGAGAGGCTGGTTATGAGATTTAGTGGGTCAAAACAGCATGAAAAGTTAGTAAATTCGTTTTGACAGCAAACTGTTTGCACATAATTTAGTTTCTGACCTGATCTTTGAAAACTCTTATAAAATCATAGAAAAATCCTATGGAAGTGTTCTTTATATGTCTGGAAAGGTCTTTGAATGATGCACATTTATTATTTGAAAGTCGAAGTCAGATTACGAGATTTAAAGGGGGAAAAGTGACCCTGAATAGCTATTGCGCAAAAAGTGCAGCAATGAAAAGAATATGTTTTATGAACTTAAAACATAAGATTGTCTAGATACCAATTTCCTAAGCACTAAATATTGCTTCGGATGAATGTTTGCGATTGTTAAGTTGTGTTTAACGTATCTGTACGTAATAATTGGTAAATATACCTTGTTTATGGGCGGGTTGACTTCTAAAAGTAAAATTGACCCAAAACTAGCATCTTGATAAATGGGCATGTGAAAATCCATGGATTTGTAGCCGTTGTTACTTAATGCACTAAGAGGTTTAGGAACATGTGAAAGTTAACACTTGTGTAGGATGTTAACTAGATAATAAACTAACTTAACTACATGTTCTATATAAGAAAATAACTCTTGATGAGTTAGGAAATTAAAGGAATACATGATGTCCTGGATAATGAAGAATTCCATATTATGTATTATAATAAAACAAGGTTTGACGTGTCCCTAAGTTAGATTCAAGAACTAGGGAGCAAACGGGTCAAACGGATGCAAGCTCAATGCGTATGGAAAGAAGAATGGATACAAGGTAAGTAATATTTACGCCAATAGACTTTAAACATGAATAAGTATCAAGTATGGAATAAAAATAGGACCCTAAGTGGAGAAACTCACTAAGCGGGTCTAGATGGGTGAAATGAAATAGAAGCTTGTGTAATAACAATCAACTAAATGATGTGTTATACCTAAGTAATGGGATTCACTAAATGGGTCAAAACATGCAGAGTTATGTAGTAACTTGTTTTACAACTACTAAGGAGGTGATTTTGTTGTAAACAAAAGGTAATATGAATTAAACGGTTTAAAACATGTTCAATAGATAGAAACATAAATTTCATTTAAAGCAATAAGGTTAAGAGCTGCATATGAAGCGTTTCATGAATTGGGTCAATTGGTGTTTTCTTCGTCATTGAATCCCAAAAACATAAAGTGTGTCTAGGAGTTTCTACCATAGGTAAGCATGTTGAGTATGTGGTACACGATGCCCAGGAATTTTGGGAGGGAACTACCAAGGTATGGAAATAGAGCATACGCAACCAGTAAGTCCGTAGTTAAATGAAAGCCTTGGGCGAAGTAGTATGGGTATAAAAACCACCCACATGAAGTGTGGGTGCCAAATTGGTAAGTCGTTTACATATCTATGTCATATGCGCGCTAATACGCCTAAGAATGACTAATGTTGATGAAATATTGAAATTGATGGAAAACTAAGTCCATAAGGGCTTAGAGTATTTCGAACAAGTTAATGGATTAAAAACATTAGAATTAAACCTAGTAGTGTCGCTTACAGGCGGCTAAATAGGATTTGTTGCCTATAAGGGCATTTCGGAAATTTTAAAGATTCACTAAGGGTTAAATCTAAGAACCGGGTCATAATTAAACAAACCAGACGATGTTATTAGCTAAAAATATGTCCAATGTGTTGATAATATGGTTGTTATGCTTCTTGAATTGCCAAGTAGTATTTTGTATAACCTATGGTCTTAACGGGTCGATTTGTGGTAAAAACAACATAAGCATTTAAAGAACCAAAAAGGGAATTTGATCATGTATAATGACATCTTATAAGCACGATAACATGGTGTTAAACAAGTCCCCAAGTATCCTTAGGAATGACTTTCAACATAGGTAAAAGATCATTCAAAGATTGGGAAAAACAAGCAAGGAAATAAATGGCTAAGTCTGAAAAATGAATAAGGGACAACAACTTACAGCCGTAAGCTATGACCCTCTGGCCGTAGCCTACGGTGAGGTACTTCCTAAAAATGTGTTTGTTGGCCGTTTGATCTATGTTTCCGGGTTAGGGTCTTACAGTGAAACTCAAACTAATCTACTTTAGTGTCTTTGGATTATTTTTTAGTGCTTGAATGATACAAGTGGTTTGATTTAGTTAAATAAGTCATTTGTGTTGCAATTACTTGTCTTTATCATTCGCATTCGGTATTCTTGCATGATGAACAATTTGATCATTGGACGGGTCTTTGACACATATGGTTTTGGTAAACCTACAACAAGGTCATGTCTATGTGGTATCCAAGTAGGTAAAACAAGTTTGAGTGAATCACTGAATCAAAAAATCGGAGGGGGTTACTTTCTTTTTATTATTATTTTCAACTTAAAATCAAAGTTCCTAGCTTTATTAGTTTTTTCTTAATCAATCACAACAAATCATTAGACATTAGTTAGTTTAGATAAAATTATAACTTTCCACCAATTCCCTGTAGAGACAACTTTACTTTCCACTTACTACTTAATCTTTTCTTTTGACTGACCAAACGACATCGATCAATAAACAAAAATCTTAAGCGAACATAATTTAACAATCATACAACAAAAAAAAATTGAACAAACATAAACGAACACAAATGAACATAATTGACCAAATACAAACGAACATAAACGGACATGTAGTAATTTTTTATGTTAATTAGTGGTTCAATACGGTAAGTTTCATTGGAAAGCTCATTTTTATTATTAGAAAGCCTGATTTTGTATAACTATTAGAAAGTCCGTTTTCTGTTTATGCTTATATAAATATAACTACTTATGTCTTTGTTAAAATTTAATGAACACAAACGAACAAACATAAACAAACGTTCACGAACATAAATGAACGAACAAAACATGTGTTCATTGTTTTCATGTTCACGAATAGTATATGAACGTTTTATTCGTTTACAAGCCTAGCTCCACCATGCTGACTTCACACGAAAAAAAAAAAACATTTATGACAAGTGCATTTTGCGAATGTTAAAGTTTTAACACATCTAACACTTTTGAAATAAGCTAAGGTAGCGTTTGGTACGCAGGAATGAAAGGCGGAATGGAATGGAGCATTACGATGGAATGAAAAAAAAGTGTGTTTGGTTGGTCACGGTAATGGAATCATCCATTACCTCCTCCATTTCATTCCCTCTAAAAACCCCCATATTCATTCCATCCAACCCCCCTGTTTTTTTTTCTATTTCATTCCTTCTATCACCCTTTATCACCACTGACCACCACCACTACCCACCTCTACCACTACCACCCACCACCACCGACCACCGCCATCGCCACCACCACCAACCGTCGCCACCCACCGATCACCGTCACCACTCTCCGTCACCGACCACCGCCACCCACCAACTACCGCCATCATCGACCACCACCACCACCGTCGACCACCGCCACCCACCACCTACCGCCACTTCCACCATTTACCACCAAGCACCGGCCGCTACCACCAACACTCTCCGTCACCGACCATCGTCGCCCACCGACCGCCACCACTCACTATCGCCGTCACTCCTTGTTGCGACCTGCCGCCACCGACCACCACCACTGTCACCGCTACTATCACCACTAGACGTCGCCACCCACAACCACCGACCACCACCACCCATTGTCGTCGCCGCCACCCACCGACCACCACTACCTCTGCCATCACCATCCACCGTCGCCGGCACCCGCTGCCAACACCCATCGCCACCACTCACCACCGCCGATTTTATTCCTTTGTCTTTTCCTTCATACCAAACAATACAAAGTAATGATTCATTCTATTCTTACGTGTAACCAAACAAGACCATGGAATGGTAATCATCCATTTCATTCCCTTGCCCATTCCATTACCTTGTCCATTCTATTCCCTCGTCCATTCCATTACCCCATACCAAATAGACCCTAATTGAGTGGGCTATTGATAACATGTAGTTGCAAAATCCGGGCGTCTAAGTGATACTAATATAGCAACTTGAGCCTTTTAAAAGGTAGCATGTTTGTTAATCCATACTAGTGGGAATGCTCGCGCGTTGCAGCGGGTGTCCCGGCTGATAACAAAAACCAATACCTATGTTTGTGATTTTAAGGGCGTGAACGGTAGTGGGGAACCCGCGCGTTGCTGCGGAGTCGACGATACGGAACGGGAACCTAATTCAACCTTTAAACGATTAAAAAAATCATATAAAAGTTATGTGTGTGTATATACATATCCTAGTAGATATAAAACTTAACCCTTAACCCAAGTCAACCAACACAAAAATAATGGTTCAAAGTTGACACCTATACTTGTAACTATAAAAAGAAATTGCTAAAAAAATATGAGACTTAACCACCAAATACTTGGCAAAATACGGTACATGTACACCACCATGCTATGTTTAGCTTCATCAACATAAAGTCCATCATGTCAAACTTACAGTAGCTTTTAGCTCTTCAATGACTATGTTTTGCATATAATAATTTGCTTTGTTAGTATATAACGTAACACTTAACACGACTATCTTACAAGGTTATATAAATGTAGAACCTTCAAGATCGATAGGGATATCGCCTATTGGAATTTTGTAAACTGCTGCTTTTGAAAGAGCACATCTAGGGGAGTAATGATTGATGAGATGGACATAAGAAATATAACATACATGTTGTTATGTTGAAAAATAGATAAAGAAATAATTTGAAAGCCTAAGTTTATTTAACATATAAGCTGTTAAGGTCATAAAGTAGCAAGTTACTTACGGTGATTAGGGATGGCAATGGGTCGGGTTTACGTAATCCCAACCCCATACCCGATTAGGTATGCTTGTCCCAAACCCGGCCCAAAACCCGTCGGGTTGTGTCGGGTAATTACCCATCGGGTATCGGGTATACCCGCGGGTTTCGGGTAAGCCCATTAATTTTTAGAACTTACCCATTGAGCATATCCGACCAAAGACCCGACATGTATCTATTAGGTAACTATAAACCAATTACATTTAGCATTATTAAATATCTATGTAAATGATTACAATGTATAAATATAAAATACTTAAATCATATAAATACACTCAAAGACATAGATAACAAATAGTATACACTAATTTTTGATAATTTTTAGCACAAGATGACAATCTAGATGGGCAATTTGAAATATTATGCATACATATTTAAAAAGATATATTAGAAATTATATTTGATATCTAATCGGGTAAACGGGTATACATTATCGGGTAATTGGGTCGGGTAAATGGGTATATCATCAAATCCCAAACCCGTCCCAAACCCGCGAAAAAAATAAAAACTAATCCCATACCCGGACCCATACCCGATTACTCGACCCCAAACCCGTCCCAAATGTATCGGGTTTCGGGTTTACCCATCGGGTTCGGGTTTGATTGCCATCCCTAACGGTGATGGATTTTTTTGGTAATTATACTGGTAATTTTACTTTTCTGAAACGAGCTTAGTTTATAGCCGTCACTCGCTATGTGACCATCCAATCCGGCAATCCACTGCAGCAACCAACAGATCACAATTTAGTTCAACAAGAACATTAGAGTTTGGTTTAGAAACCATGGCCAATCTTTTATTGTTAATTTTGACTTTTTCTTGGTATTTACAATTACTATATGACAAAGCGCCAAATATTCACATCACATGGGCTTGGACTCCCACAAGCTTCATGAAGGTACGTTCATAGTTATGCAAATTACACTTAAACATGATATTAGAACCACAATTGACATGACAAAGATGCTGCCTTATAATATATTGTGAATTTGGAGATTCTTTTGCATCTACGAACAATGGCTGGAAGTGGATCTGATCATTCTAGATACCCGAAATGTAAATTGCCGTATAAGTTGCAATTATGATTAATTTCACAATAAGAAGCAAAATAAATTTGAATTAACTAATACTTTCAGCCTTAAGATTAGTCAGAGATTTCATTTCTGATGAGCTGAATGATTTTGTATTTGTGCCTGCTTGATGGGAAACACCTCTCATTAACTATTCTGAGAAGCATTTTAAGAACTGAACTACACGTGTTACATAAAGTAATATAGTGGTTTGCAACAGATACATGAATTAGCTAGGTTGAGGCACGGTTTTGGTTGACCGTGACTTCTTCACATATAACGAACTCCAGGAACTGTCTTGGCAGTATTTAATTGATGTATATGTTGAATGAAATGTCTCTATGATTAAACATCATTTGATTGACTTATCCAACTTGTTTTCATTGATTAATTTAATGTTATTAACACAACGAGGCTATTTCCCATCTTTTTGACTAAATGTATTAACAGAACAACGATAATTGTAATTCAGTTTTTCTCTGTCATTTTACTGATTATTCTTTTGTTAATTGGTTTTGTTTCTTGGTGCTAAATTGGCATTATATGATAAACTAATTGGTGTCCATATGTAGCTAGTTGTATGATCTACTACTAACCATTTACAAAAGACAAACTTGCAAAATCTGACCAGTTACCCACACAGAGAAAATACCATACTTTGGCCAGCCTTTCGACAAACATAACAATTATACATTTTAACTTTGTCAAAGTGTCAATTATCTAAAAACAATGTTTGACAGGAACCAAATTGATACTTTCTACAGTGACCTGTTTGACCAAAACCAAACACCTAATCCAACCTGCCTGTTTTTCTGGGCTTAGGTAGATAAAACATAATTTGTGTATTAGAAGTATTCAAGTAAGTGATTAAAGAATACGAACTTCGTAATGCCTTTTGTCACTTTTTTATAATATAACAGTACATCAGTATGATAAAATAAAAAAAATGTAACATTAATTTAATATTTTGAATAATATGAAAAGGTTTTGTGCGTTAATAAACGGTTTTGCGAAGCTTTTGAGATGTAGAACACAAATTATTTTCGGATAAAGCTTGGTTTTGTGACCCGTTTGACTTGCTAAAAATCAAACATAGCCTGAGTTGACCCATTATATGACCAAATTTCTTCCAAATTATGAATGTTCCATCATTTATACCTTTCGAGAGTGAATACATCCTAGTTTACTTGAAAAAAACAATGATTTTCACCTCATTATACCACATTGCATATGTTTCTTCATCATTTTCATAGACACTAATCCATAAGTTCTCTGCAGGCAATCCATATCTGAACCCGAAACACAAAAAAAAGAACAACAAGAGTTAGGACAATTTGAAAACAAAAACACAAGGTTAGGCAGTACCAAAATACTGGCAAATAAAGATTCTGAAGTAAAGTTTATATGGAATTAGACACTTTAGGGTATATATTTTTAGATGATTTACATTTCAAATTTTCCAAGCTCTCTTGTTAAGAGTTTCCAAGCCCACTTTATTGGTTTCTTTTTAAAGTAATCATATGAAGAAACACTGGTATGAATATGCTTGGTATGAGATTGTTTGATGAAGTAACACAAGAAAGCTACTATCCCCACCAAATCAAACTGAAGACGAACAACAATTAAGATGAAAGAATACAAACCTGTTCAAATGTCCAAAGATTTTTAGGGACCAAGAAAGCATTTTTTAGGGACCAACAACTTGTTGATCAATCATGTGTTGTAAGTAGCCATCATCATCTCAATCACAAAAATGTTACAGGCAAAATCAACCAAATTCAAAACATCTAAACCCCAAAAAATCAGAACCTTTCATTTTCCATCTCTAAAAAATGTAGGTTAAACTTAAAATCACAAACACACACAAACCAAAAATGCTTCGTGATGATTTTGTAGTGGTACCTATTCGACGAACAATAAGGGGTGTACCAACAAGTGTCTAGATTGCAAGGGGTGTGTACAGAAAATAACAAAGATCAGACATTAGTAAACAACCCTTGGTGGCAAAATCATTCTATTCAAGAACATAACAAAAACGGTTATCGCTTTCATTCTTGATTAACCTAGACCTCAAATGTAGAACACACGAAATCGATTTTAACATGATCTCCTAAACATTGCTAAGAAAACCCTAGACATATTCCACAGAATATCAAACAACTAAACCAAATAAAGAAAAGTGTGGGTTGATCCACATCACAATATTCCTTTTGAAGATCTAACCTCGGCTCTTGTCATTTGTATGGTAACCTCAATTTCCTATTAAACCCAATTCAATACAAATGCATACCTGGTGTTAGAACTGGGATGCACACCTACATTACAAAACTCAAAGATTCGTAAAACATTAGTACTTAACAGGCAGCTTAGATGCTGTTAGAAACAATTAACAACATAGTAATCACAACTAACCATACGAAATAAAACCATTTATCAAAAACTAAATTATTAAACAAACCAATGGGTTCTTGAAGACGATTAGAGTTTTCTTATCTCAGCTAGCTGATATTGTACGGGTGATGATTGATTGAGGATTTGTAACCATTAGTTTTATGCTGGGTATTGAGTAGTCTGAGAATTAAAAGAGGGAATTGAAGAGGTATGTCGATTAGCTGGAAAAGGGTAAGAAAGGAATCAATATTTAGGTTTTAACTAAAAGTGCGATGGTGAGATGTCTAGATTACCCTTGCAAGTGTCTTAATTGTCACCAACATCCCCAAAATGCCCTCAAATTTCTTGCTTAAAAATGTTGTACATGTCGCTTCTTATATTGTACGGAAATGAAAATTACTAAGTTGTACATCACTCCTCCTTTATAATGTACTAGTAGGATTGCCCGCGCGTTGCTGCGGGTATTTTTGGTCATCTAAGGGTGTGCATGGGTCGGTTTGGCTTGGTTCGGTTTTTACAAAAAATCATAACCATATCCATAACAAACTTCGGTTATAGTTATTCGGTTAAGAATTCGGTTATAGTTATTTCGGTTATTAACCAAAAAATTTAAACTAAAACTAACTTTAGGGTAAAGTATAAAATTAAAAGTCAATGGGTCTGGGAAAACCGAAACCTACAATGTTGTACTTAGTTTGTGCTATTTTATACAAGGTAATCAGACTGCATTTTCTAGTTATAATACCAATGTGTGATTCCTTTTACTAAGATTTTCTAGTGGTATTTCTACCCGCGCGTTGCGCCGGGGACCCGAGATCTGTAAAATGCATGACAATAAAATGTAATTTGATATACCAAATATCAAAGATTTGATATTTTGATATACCAAATATCAAAATATATAGAGAGCATGTTGTGACGGAGTCCTAAAAATGTTTTTGAATTTCATAGACATAATAATAAGTTGCATGGACTAATTCCATACAGCCTTACGACACATTTAGTCATTCAAAAAACACTAAGTAATTATATATTACAAACCCAAAACTACAATCAATTTGCATTTTCAAGATCAATGCAAGTGAAGCTTAAACATGTTAAGATATTTCACATATGCCTTGTCACTTGCGGTTGTTGCATCACTCTGGATCAATGGCGACCCGGAGCTGGCACGTCTAAACAAATCAAACGGCCTTGTGTTACCAACGACATTCTAAAAAACAATAAGTCAATCCCATTTGTCATGAGAAATTTGGCGTAAACTTCGCATGCACGCACGCCTTGTGGAGCACTAAACCTGATCGTTCTATAGATCTTGTTAGACATAAAACAACAAACATGGTTATAAAGTAGACAAAGACATGGTTAGCCATTCAAGAAAGCTTATAAACATTCGTTTTTATAGCATTATAAACTAATTAATTCACTTTGATAGCTAAACAAACACCATAAAGAAACTGTACATAAATAATATTGCATTTGAAAAACACTTGTTACTTCCCTCGGGCTAAGTTGTACAATTCTATAAACAATTTAAGCTAAAATTAATGGAAAAAGTGGAATTCTAAAAATGAGAAAAATTGTAATAAACCTTCTGTTCAATACACAAACAACACAAAGTGAGATAGAGACATAAGCAAACTTTATTGAAAACACAAATAAAACCAAACCTTTCCACCAAGATAAGAACGCTGGCACCTAATTCATCAGCGTAAGCCAAAGCCTCGGAACCCAAGCTATAGACGAAACTCAAAGGCAACGTGGTCGATGTTTATTGCATAGACAGACACTGTTGGATATCCATAGGAATCAAAAAAGTTCTAGAAATTAAAATCATTCTTTTAGTTAGTTTTACGCTATGCTAGAAGACGGAACTACCTTTATGTATATTGCATAGACAGACACTGTTGGATGTCCATAGGAATCAAAGGGTGATAAT
Source organism: Ambrosia trifida (assembly GCA_028751855.1). Taxonomy (NCBI): domain Eukaryota; kingdom Viridiplantae; phylum Streptophyta; class Magnoliopsida; order Asterales; family Asteraceae; genus Ambrosia; species Ambrosia trifida. The sequence continues at coordinate 25,316,332 of CM054123.1, read as the reverse complement.
CTCAACCCAATTACTTTTACATGGTTCAGGCTACGTTTTTACTCGCATAGGCTGCACGGGTGAAATCAAAAAGTTATTTGTTGTTGTCTTGGGGGGGGGGGGGGGGGAGGGACTACTAAATCCTAGTAAACAATGTACTTTATGCAATATATAAGAAATCAAAAATATCGATAGATTCATGGAGAAATTTTAAGAGAAACAAAATATTATTTATAGCAAAGAAAAACATTATTGACCTTGGACAGGGTACTGCTTATTATACTTTGGTGTCTGCATCATTAGTGATTGTTGTGATAGCTCACCATAGTTAGCAGATATTTGACATGTACATAAGCGCTGCAATAATCACCCAGAAAATCGCACACAATAGTTAAAGAGGAAGATCAAAAAAGAAGACTTTTAACAATTTTGATCCATTTACTTACAAGTGGGTCGATTTGGGTTGTGTTTTATCTCAACTGGTCCAGTAAAAGAAATATGCTAATATAGTACAAGTTAAAAGGAGTATAAAATCTGCTTCTTTTTTTTTTTTTTTTTTGCATACGATCTCTTTCATTGTTGGTCAACCTTAACCCGTTGGCCGTAATCCTGCCTTCTCTAGTTACTTCAGATGAGAATATATATAGTTATTTTTTACCCGAGGGAAGAATCAACCTAAATGATCACCTGTTCAATGCCTGATACTCGAAGCTTTGTTTCAGAAACATCATTGACATGTTCATCTAATAACTTGTTAACTTTATTTATCACACAGCCCAAGTGGTCAACAATTTTAAGCAAAGATTTAAAGATGTAGTCCTTTAAGCTTTCTAACAACCTATAAACATATAAAGAGAGAAGCTAATCAAGTAAAAAACATGATATCTAAAGAGAATATCACCATGAAACAAATAGTGTACCACTTTGATCTGTTTTTGGTCATTCTTGTGATATGAATCTTGAAAATGCTATGCAGCTGAGTATAACTGTTCTTTTACATTTCTTAGGTCCTAAAGTTTGTGTTATTAGTTAGAAAGGCAACCACTTTGTGTTCTTGTCTTTTAGAAAACGAATACATGCATAAATTGTCGCTAAGCTTAAACTAATCTCGAACAAAACGGGTAAAAAATTGTCCAAAATGTAATTATAAGTTTTTAACGCATAAACATGGAAATCGTTTTATTTTAAATTTTAGAAAAATATTATAGCATTTGTAAGCAAATTTGACACTAATTATCGATGTGCTTTTAACAAAACTTGTTTCACCTGACCCATATTCAAAAAGAAAATCGCCCGTTTTGATTGAATCTCTTCCCTAACCGTTTACCAATACAACCTTGTATGATTCCATGTTATTTTGCAAATTTCATTCAACAAACCAACTCTGTTGTGCCACATTTTTATACAAAAAGAAAGTTGTCATTAACAACAAATTTGATTGGTTTGTAGTGCCATTATTATTATAGCAAAATGATGTAGTAGAAGATGTATACAATATTTCAGCATGTTATATGTGTGTGTATATATATATATATATATATATATATATATATATATATAGAGAGAGAGAGAGAGAGAGAGAGACCTTGAATCCATTGGCAAATAGCGAGCGGTGGGCCGAGAGAAATTCGTCATAGCCGGAAGGTTGATGAAGATCATTTGTAGGTAAATCTACGCACTGGAGCAACAACTTGATCAGAAACATAGTCCCCAAAACTGCAAATTATAGCAATCAAAAGTCAGTCGTTTATTATGTAATCTTCATTTTTTGCAAAAATGTTATCCAAAATCAAAGGATAATTAACAAAAGCTAGAATGGAAAATATATATCGATCTAGTGAGAGCACGTACAAGAAACGAATTCCACAGTCCTGAAGAAGTTATGTGTTCTTTACTGAAGAACTTCCAGCCCTATTGTTTGCAATTTATTAAAGCCCTAATGGGGGCAACTGAACGAGGATCAATTAAAACCTTCAATTGATGAGGGTAATGAGGGGGTATGATCAGAGAAGGTGAACGGAACGATGGAAAGTGAAGAGTTTTTCAATCTAATATGTGAGGGTAGGGATGTAATATGTTTTGAGGATGTGAGGTAGGAGACCATAGTAAAATTACATTGATATCCTGCAAGTGTCTTAATGTTCCACAAAGTTCTAATTATACCCTTGTGATATAAGCTTAATTTACTTGTACATGTTGCTATAATAGTTGGATGATATACAAAATTACTATGTTGTACATAACTCCTCCTTTATAATGTACTAGTGGAATGCCCGCGCGTTGCCGCGAGTATGTATTTTTATACACATTTTAAATTGCCAAAATTTTATACACCATACTGTCATTTATCCAATCCGATCCGTGCTTATTTTTATTTGCAACATTTAGTTACACACATGAACCAAAGAGCCTTTAGCCTACTTGTTACAAAGTGTTAAATAAGGCTTAGTCTTTTCTTGTGGTGATAATTCAAATTCCATTGGTAACAAAAAGTTAATCCATTAAAAAAAAGTTACATGAATTAATCTATTACTTGGTAATGGTTCTAGGTAACAAAAAGTTAATACATGGATTAAATGTATTGAATGGTGCAATTGATTTGTATTAGTGACTTGTACATAAGGGCATAGATGGAAGAAAATGGTAAAAGTTAGAGATTTATACATGAGACCTTTTGTATGCCATCTTAAAATGATGGTGAAATTACTTTCTTACCCATATCTCCTCCTTAATAAGGTAGTAGAGATTATAGAGTATAGATTAGATAATGAATTGTTTATGAATTATGGACAGAATATCAATCACAAAACCCACCTAATTTTTTATTTTTATTTTTTTTTGTAAGGTAAACTTCATTCAAAAAACGCCACAAGTGGTCCTTAAAGCAAGGACCCCTGGGCCAAAACAAACGACTACATCAAATCCAGAGGATAATTACACCATTTTTTCCAATCGACATTTTTAATTCTAGTTCTATGACGAAACCAAAAAAACGAGGAAGATTTGATGTTTGCCAACAACTCAACCGGTCTCCTATTTTTATGTGAGAAAATTCTCGCATTTCTTTCATTCCAAATTGACCACAACGTCGTGTAGATAATGCCCCGGGGAACCGACTTTTGCTGATGGGACAAAGCTTGGGAGTCGGCCATGTAAAGAACGTCCTTCACATCAAACGCATAAAACAGGCTCAATCGACACCAAACCGTGATCCGATTCCATATCTCATATGAATAAACACACCCGGTAAACAAATGCATAGCCGTTTCAAGATCCGTTTTACAAAGGACACAATTCACCTCTTGAAGTTGAACCCCCCGTTTCGTTAGCTCTGCGCAAGTGGGAAGACGATCACGGATTGCTCTCCACGCCATGATTTTACACTTGCTTGGAACCCAAACTTTCCAGTTAATGGTTGGTGAACTAATTGTATGAACAGACTCGTAGAGAAGCTTCTTTGCGGATCGGACTGAGAAAATACCACTAGCGTCTCCTTTCCATCTCCATGTGTCGCAACCTCCAGTCCATACAAAGTCAAACAAGTCTTCTAACAAATGAAACAGCTCAGCGACTTCATCATGAGAAGTAGGCTCAGACCTCCAACCCCAAACTAAAGTTTTGATGCCATTAGTGACCTGTATGCGCTTGTTCACCACCACCCATTTATCCTTCTCTAGTCTGAATAGATTTGGATAAAGAAGTCTAAGAGGCACATCACGAATCCATGTATCACCCCAAAACAGAATTGTGGAACCATTGCCAATGGACCCGGCAAAACACGTGTTTAAGGAGCAGCCATTAGACATATTCTTCTCGCCAATTTTGACAATACTCTTCCAACAGCCACTAGCCGTAGATGAACATGGCATGGACGACCACGTTCTAGCCGACCCATTGCACTCCGAGATAACCCTTTTCCACAGACTGTTACCCTCCTTTTTAAAGCGCCAAGACCACTTTAGAAGTAAAGCTTCATTCGTATGTTGTAGATTTGAGACACCAAGACCACCATCTTTTTTGGAGGTAGTAATAATGTCCCATGAAACCCACGGTATCTTCCGATCAACACTAGAGCCGGACAAAAAAACTTCCTCATGATACTCTCAATTCGATCAATAACCGCTCTCGGGGCTTTGTAAAGAGAAAGGTAATATATTGGCAAGCTTTCAAGCACCGTCTTGATAAGAATTAAACGCCCTCCAATAGACAAACATCTAGCTTTCCACGAAGCGAGCCTATTGTTAATGATGTCAATGACCGAGTCCCAATTACAAATCCGCGCCATGTTAGCCCCTACCTTAATACCAAGGTAGACAAAAGGGATGTTCCCCCTACGACAACCCAATATTTCCATCATTTCATCAACCTCGTAATCTTCCGTACCGATCCCAAACAAATTGGACTTAAAAATATTAATACGAAGGCCGGAGCAAATATGAAAGATACGAAGAATTCGAGCTGTACTTTGAAGATTCTCTTTAGACCATTCTCCCATGATTAGCGCGTCATCCGCGTAAAATAGATGAGTTAGCTCCGAATCATTATCCGTGAACCGCAACCCTTTTACTTCCCCGATCTCGTTGGCCTTCTTGAAAATGCATGAGAGTGCTTCCATGACTAATAGAAAAAGAAAAGGAGAAATGAGATCGCCTTGTCTAAACCCCTTCTCACATTTAAACTCGAAAGTAGGCGAGCCATTGACGAGCACAGAGGCTCGAGCAGAAACTAAAATCCCTTTAATCCATTTACACCATGTAGGGGGAAAACCCATTTGCTCCATAATGGACATTAAAAAATTCCAGTTAACATTGTCGTAAGCTTTTTCAAAATCAATCTTTAACAGAAAAGCTTTTTTCCCCCTTTTCTTCAACCATGCAATAATCTCATTGATCACCAGAGGACCGTCTAGAATAAAACGGTCAGAAAGAAAAGCTGACTGGAATTCGGAAATTACCTGCCCCATAACCTTTTTAAGACGGTTAGTAAGGATTTTTGAGAGCACCTTACTAATCATCCCAATCAGAGTAATCGGTCTATAGTCAATAAGGCCCAATGGAGTTTTAACCTTGGGAATCAACGTAATGAACGACGAAGCACACCCCGGGTTAATAAAACCTGAATCATAGAAATCTGACACAATACGAAAAAAGTCATCTTCAAGCATATCCCAAAATCTCTTGACAAATCTAAAATTAAAACCGTCTGGGCCAGGCGCCTTGTTTGAACCGCACTCAAAAGCTGCCTCTTTCACTTCTTGTTTAGTAAACGGAACGATCAAAGCTTCACGGTCAACATCTGCTATCGTTTTAAAACCGGGACATAGCAAACTGGGCCTACTGCTGTATTCTTCTTTAAAATGATCCCGAAAGAAAGTCATAACTTCTCTTTTTACCACCGTGGGCTTAGACACCCAACTCCCGTTTATCATCAAACCCGGAATCCCATTTCTAGCTTTTCTACCATTCACCACATTATGGAAATAAGTAGTGTTCTCATCCCTCATAGAAGCCCATTTAACCAGCGATTTCTGTTTCAAATCACGACTCTTTCGAAGTTGAATCTCCTCCAAACATTTAGAACACTCGGACCACACCCATAATTCATCTTCCTCTAATTCTTTAGATTCCATAAGAGTCTCCATATTTGCTTTGTCAGCTCGTAAAGATGCTTCAATACTTCTCTCAGAAGCGCTCCAATTTTTGTACCATTCAGTAAGAGCATTTCGCAACTTTTTCAATTTATTCAACAAGTTCACGTCGCTGGGCCCACTATCAGTCCAACTAGAAAAAACCGCCCGAACGACATCTTCACAACCGGGATTATCCAACCACGAATCGAACCAACGGAAAGGCTTGGCTCCAAAATTAGTATCAACGACGGAAAACACTACCGGGGAGTGGTCGGAGAGATCTTTCTTTAAAACTCGGACGCAAACATTCGACCAACTATTGAATATATCATCGCAAACGAAAAATCTATCAATCTTACTCAACTTACACTGACCGCGACGAACCGTCATACATGTAAACTTCATGCCTTTCATTTGATATTCACGCAAACCCGCCTCTTCTATGAATTCATTAAAATCCCGAGCACAAGTAGGATCAAACATGGAATTTTTTCTCTCCTCCCGATCGCGAACCGCGTTAAAATCACCAAAAACAATCCATCGACCTTCATTTGACTGAATCAGGTTTACAAGTCTCGCCCAAAGACACCTTTTATCACCATTATTTTGAGGCGCGTAAACGTTAACAACATTGATTCGGGCCGTACCTTCTGTCAAAAAGCCCGAAACACATAGGAAATTATTGTCCTTTATCACCTTATCTTTAGCGAAAATTTTCGGATCCCACACACTAACTATACCACCAGAATTTCCAACCGCATCGACCGCCTCGAACTCTGCGCCATCACCCCCCCAATAATTAGAAATAACCCCGGCGTTCACATTACAACTCATAGATTCTTGCAAGCCAATAAAAGAAATACCACAATCAACTTTAATTTTGTAAATCCAATTTGCTTTACCGTATCCCCCAATCCCTCTGACATTGATCGACAAACAATTCATGGATTACCCGATTGTAATCCTTCTTGAATAACCGCATCACAAATCATTTTTTCATGCTTGTTAAGGTCAGCTCCCAGTTTGGCACCTAAGATCACAGTTTGTTGAACTTCATGACTACGCAGTTGTTCAACCAAATTGTTATCCACTTCGACATGCTCCTGGACAGGCCCAATAGGCCCATTGGGTTCGGCTGGTAAAAGAACAGGCCCATTGGGTTGTGAATTCAAATCAAATGTCTCTCGTCCATCACAGTGAACCGTTTCGTCGCCAATTTGGTCTAGTTGGGAATCCGAAAGGCCAAGTAATTTATCAATACCAAATAAGTCTTCATCGTTTTTGGACCTCTTAGTAACTTTGAGACTTTCTTGGCTACTAGTGTAACCAACACTGGGCCGGCCCAGTTCCGCCTTCTTAAACTTCTTTCTCTTATTCACGTGTGAATTCAGTTGGGGACCAGCTACATCGTCCGTATTAACCTCGTCAAGAATAATCTCCTCATCATGGACTTCATTAGTTTGATCAAAGGGAAAGTCAACGGCCGGCATAAATGTCTCCTCATTCTCCTCCGAAAGAATCTCCTCCTCATTAATGCCATTGATATCTAAATTAACATTTCCATCATTAGAATTTCCATCCGTTTCAACCGGAACTTGGTCAACCCCTTCATTAGTTTCCATATCAGCAACGCCGGAGAAAACATTCACCGGTGATTGTGATCCGAAACCATCACTATCATCGTCGTCCACCTTGTTAGAGCTTCCTATAACCGTCGGCTCCAAGAATTCCGGAAACCAGTCTTCGCTATCCTCCGTAATCCAGACGCGAAATTTACGATCCTTCCATTGTAAGGTGATTTCATCAGAGACTCGCTTCCCATCCCCCACTAGGATACCCAAATATTCATATGATAGATCGACATCCGATTCTGCACGTGAGGCTTTATGAATGATTCTGCCGAACCGGCTACCAATGGCTTCGATCACAGCGTCAGAAAGTATATGCAAGGGAATCCCTTGGATTTTAATCCAAGCTATCCTCTCAAATCCCAAAACCTGCCCCTCCCACGGAACGATCATGTTAAACTTATCTTTCAATGCAGACCCTTCCTTAATAAACTTAGCAGCCGAGTCATGATCACCAAAAGTAATCAGTAATTCAAGACCCCCAATATACTGTATCTTCTCTGCTTGAAAGGCTAACTCCTTCAAAATAATTTTAATATTCTTCAATGCCGGAAAATCCACCATCCTGACAACAGTTGCTAACCCATGCACTGATCCGAACGCCAAACCATCATGATCAACCGTAATAGATTGACCTATCAGCATGTCTTTAAAAGATCGCGTTCCAACCTCCGACGAACCCAGGTTGGGCATCGTATTCTCTTCAGCATTACCTTGGTTGCCATTCCTAGGTTCAAACATCTTAGGCTCATCCACCTTATGACTATTGATCTCACCTTCCTCTAGCACGAAACGCGCTACGTTAAACCATAGCTTATAATCCCCCATGCGTATCTTTCTCAGATTCCTTAAGAGTTCATCGACATCTTTAACATCTAGTAAAGAAATAAAACCAAAGCGATTACCTCCTTTGTCCCGTTTTCTTGCTATATAGAGATCAAAAATCTGGCCATAAGGACGAACTTGTGAAGCAAGATCATTCCCACTGCATCCCTCGGGGAGATTAGAGACAAAAAGCTTCGAAATCCTGCGTTGAATGTGTTCCGGAATTGGTTTCCGGCGCTGCATGCCTAGAGAGCATTTTAAAATTAGGCTATAAATAACCCAATATTTATTAATTTTTTATTTTTATAACCTACGGAAAAAAAAAACCAAAAAAAAAAACCTATAGCGTTTTAACTTATCTAGGTATCATTGGTTTTATCCATAAACTCAAGAAAAAGCCGCCGACTATTGTTTTTTTAATTTTTGAGTGACAACGACTTTGTATATTTATATGTATTATCCCTTGTATATATACACTCACAAAGCAACCATATACATTATCTCAAAACCATTCGAAATGGTAATCACACAAAGCTTCACACTTACATATTTAGACCTCCTTGCTATCTCCATTTTCATTTTTACCGATCTAATCGAATCCAACCTAAGACTTCTTGTTACAAAGTTGAAATTAACATGTAATTTTCTTCTAGACCAATGTTTCTTTAACCATCAACTACACCGCGCTCCCAAAAATCTACAAGGACTCGCGTCTAGCCTGATAAGGATAGAACGAACATCTATGGAACAAGTGGAATGTGTGATTTGCTTAAGTACACTAGGAGAAGGTGAAGATGTTAGGGAACTAAGATGTGGTCATTTGTTCCATGAAGCTTGTGTGGATCGATGGTTAAGGGGTAGGAACACGACTTGTCCATTATGTCGTGATTGTTTGGGGTTGTCTAGAGTTGTTTGCGAACATGGGCAAAATTTGTTGGACTTTGATTTTTGTTCTACCGATAATACAAGAAATGAAGGATCGTGGTGGCTACGATAGCTTTTAACTTAATAGATATCGTAGTAGTTGTTACTTTTCAATATTCGTTTAGATAGTATCTATCGAGTTGTTGAAGCTAATACATAGTTTGTTGTGATAGTATCTAATTCTTGTTGTGGCACTTGAGTGGCATGGAAAACGATGGGTAGAGCCTAGCCTCCTGGAGGTTCCAGGTTCGATCCTTGATCCCACCGGGTTTTACTGATTCTTCACTGTCGTGCCTTCGGGTGGGTGTGGGTCAGGTTTATCCTGGAACTGGTGGGTTGGTGGATTCTGGCTATCAAGCGCTACCTGCGGGCGGGCACCTAAGACGTGTCTTCACCCAGGGGCGTATGGGGTGTTTTGTAACCAATTGGTGGGTACCCTGGCTAGTCGGGACATCCGTTTGTTAACCGTTAAAAAAAAAAAAAAAAAAAGAGCCAAAGATGGTTCTCTTGATCCAACGTCTGGAATGAGTTGACTTTCATATAAATGCTAAATGAAATGTGTAGTAGATTTATGGTTTAAAGTATTTTATTTTCACCTAGGACATGTAACTTGTAACTAAGTATTGTTGGTTGTCGTCTTATGTTATAATTGTCGTTTTTGGTGTTTGTTAGCCTTATAACCGAATCCGTGATAAATGCAAACTATTGATGGACCATTTTGTGCAACTTTTAATACTCAACAAACCAAACATATAACTTTTGTAAACCAATTGGGCCATTGGTGATTGGTACACTTTTTTCCCAAATATTTTCTTGTTAAAACCTTAATGCTCAAGCTACAAGAAATGGGCCTATGTTTGATGGACCATCACAGACAAACATAGTAGAGATCTAGGTGGTTAGACACTTAGAGTCTTAAACTAATAACTAAAGTGTATACATAACTTTGTTTTTATGTCATCTTTTCTCTAGAAGTTTTTAAAGCCTGTACTTTAATTTGTTACACCTCAAAAGAACATCGAGGTTTTTATTTTATTAAAAGACCCACCCAATCAACACTTTAATCTGTTTCCTTCAAATTCACACCATCTTTTAACCTTCTATGCAACTTTTTGAATGATGTTACACATTCTAGATGCTTGGATGCAATTTCAAGCATAGTTTTAACAAATATTGCATTGTAGCTAAGGACAAGTATATTAAAATTACATTGTAGAGGGTCTTAACACAGATTAAGAATATTATCACTCATTAGTAATTTGATCATATCAAATGATGAAACTAATGCTACTAATGACTTAATCTAATAACAAAACACAATTCTTTCATATTACATGTAGTGTATTGACATTCTTAGTAGTCAAAACTCATTATTCTAATATGTGATTAATATCATTCTTCACAGAATGATGTTTAAACATCCATTTCCAAGCCTTCATATGACTGTTCTTCACCTTCTTAATCCCTCTATCATTAACCATAATTCGACACGACGATGACCCCAAACCGCCCCCTTCCAATGAACCATACTTCAAAACAGACTCCTCTGTTTTCGACTTATTAGATAAATCAATCTTCAAATCAATAAACTCATCATCATCACCAATTCGACTAAAATCGGATTCTTTTACCCCAAACCCTCTTTTAAAATCCATCAATCCACCTTTATATCCACTCTTCCTCATCTCAAATTCATTAAAATCTGACATTTTTGCACTCGAACACGCGATACTAAGCGACTGCGATCTTGACTCATCCATTACACAATCCTCACCCCTCTGATCCATCCCACCTTCCTTTTCTCTCTTTTTCTTGAAAAGATTACCAATTCTCCATAACCCATTGCTTTTCTTGACCTCAACAACACAACTATTACTCCTTTTGAGGAAAACAATATCCTCTGTTTCTGTTTCACTCTGTTTCGACTTCAAATGTGCAAACAATGTTTTCTGCTCATTGTCGTTACCATTCTTCTCATTCTCTATCAAAAAAGACATTCTTCCAACACTCCCAACACTTCCAACATCAACAGTACATGATGAATTCCTGTAAGAATCCATATCAGAGCATGAACAAGAACAGAGTCTCTGTTCTCCACATTCCAAACAAATGAGCTCAATAAGCTTTTCATTTAGACAGTATGCACAGATTCCAATGTAGGATGTGTTTGATGGGTGTTTTTTACATGGAAGATCTGATGATGAATGAAAAGTGTTGGAATCTTGCTCTGTTTTTACTGATTTTCCTTTGTCTTTCATGGTTGAGACTTGAGAGTATGAAGCTCTGTTTTCAGAAGTTGATTTGATGAATATAAATTTTTAAGAAGATTTTGGTGATGTTTGAGAGGTTAAATGGATGGACTCTCCTTACACAAAGAGAAAGGACTCATTGCAATGATTTGTTAGGAGGGTTTTATATGGAAAGGATTTTGGTGTAAATATAATATTTATATTATGGGATCTACTCTATAAATTAAAGATGGAGTTTCTTTATTCGATAGTGTTGGGTTATACTAAAAATGCTATAAAAAATGAGAAGGGTGAGAAGTCACTAGAAAATGACATGTGTCCAAATTATTAACAAGTGGGAGGGGTAATTTTGTCAAAAACATATGCACATGCAAGTCACATGCCATTTCCACCTTCATTTTTAAATGCCCGTAACTTTTTTATACGTCATCCGTTTTTAAAAAAAAAAATATACCATAAAAGTGAGCGTCTTTTTATCTTTAATATGAGTACCATATTGCTATACTTTAGAAAAAAAATTCAAAACCCACTTGCGTAAGACATAATGGAATGTAAAACACAATGAACACCAATTAAATATAGGGTATAAAACACAATCAAGAGTCTAGTAAAACACAATGAACGACATACTAAAGATACAATGAATAGAAGACTAAAACACAATGAATACTTTTGAAAAAAAAAAGTTGAAAACCAGTTGCATAAAACACAATGGATGACATACGAAAGACACAATGAACAAAAGACTAAAATACAATGAATACTTTTGAAAAAAAAGTTAAAAACCCAATTGTGTAAAACACAATGGACGACATAATAAAGACACAATGAACAGAAGATTAAAACACAATGAATACTTTTGTAAAAAAAAGTTGAAAACCCAGTTCCGTAAGACACAATGGAGATAACGTAAAACACAATGAGTACCAATTAAATATGCAATGAACAATAGGGTATAAAACACAATGAACAGTCTAATAAAACACAATGGACGACATTCTAAAGACACAATGAACAGAAGACTAAAACACAATGAATAATAGACTTAAACACAATGAACAACATAATAAAACACAATGTACACCTAAGTACAAAACTCATTTGCGTAAAACACAATTAAAATCATACTAAAAACACAATGAACAAAGTTAAATCATGTGTAGACTAAAAAACATAAATAACATATTTATAAAGCACACATGCATACTATAACATAATGAACGTGCAGAAGACACAACGGGGAAAAAAAAAAACCCATTTAGCACGAATTTTTTTTTCAATTTTAATGTAGCAATGTGGTACTCATATTAAAGATAAAAAAACGCTCGTTAATATGGTGAAATTTTTTTGAAAAAAAAATGTCGTATGAAAAAGTTATAGACATTTTAAAATGATGGGAGGAATTGACATGTGCATTGCATGTGGAGAGAGAAAGTCAACAAATGTTGTTTTCCTTTTATGCCCTTTCTCTAATTTATTATTTATTTTTTTCAAACAAACTAATCTCAACCCTTCAAATATATGATCAATGGATCACAATCCTTCTCACCCTTCCTAGAAAAAGTATCTTGTGTATTTGATCCTAACCCTTATTCGATATGAGGAGACTTTAGATAATTTTTATTTTCTTAAATGATCGAGGCATCACCTTGATAGATTCATCCCTTCTGAGTTCGAATTTAAGCACCCGCGGGTTTGCAATTCTCTCAGTCTAAAGGCCTTGATTGCATATTGTGCAAGTGGTGAGAATTGAACCACGGACCTCGGGCAGAAACCTACGCAAACGTGTTAAACTCTTTAGGGCGCTAATACCCCCCCCCCCCCCCCCCCCCCCGGCGTGTTAATGGGGACGCTATTAAAGGTTGTCGCAAGTGAGATGGCGGACGGTTAAGGGCTTGAATGGTGGGGCCGGCTGATTTGTGAACGTTGGCAGCAGTCAAAAACAGAAAATAAAAAAATTAACTTTTAATATCAATATATATATATATATGCACTCTTTTTTTTTTAAAACAAAACCAACATCAAACGCATTACGTGTCACCCGTGTATTACATGGCTTGTAACTGATTCATGTGGTTTTCCTATCTTTTCCATTGCATTAACTCATCTTGATCTTTATTAGGCTATACGGTGTGGGGGTGTGAAAGGGGATGTTAAGCCCAAACACGTAACCAACATCACTTCGTATGTGGCGTGAGGCACGTTGGGTGAAGATTTTCACGGGCGTGGAGCAAAAGGTGAGGGTGATGTGGATGGTTGTGGTTGGTTTTTAGGTTGTGGATGATTTTTGATTGGTTGGTTGATTTAAAAAAAAAAAAAAAAAAAAAAAAAAAAAAAAAAACCCCTTCACTTCATTACAACCTCGTGGTTTTTTAAGGGTTGGAGAGGAATTGACATGACTTTCACGTGTCGCTCCATGTCCCCATCACCCCATGACCAAACCATGTAATCTTAGGCTGCATCGTGTGAAATGGAGCCATCGTGTGGAATTAAGCCACTAGGGAATCCATTCTATCATATCAACACCACGTTACTGCCACGTCAAAATGAGGCTTAAGTCCCCCTTTTAATGACACCCAGAAAATAGAAAAAGCCCTGTTAATGACTACTTTTTTTTTTTAAAGGTTAATTTCTTTTTAAATCCTGTGGTCTGTGGGACTTGAACCCAAGACCTTCGACAACCTAGGTGTTTTAAAGGCTTTGCCTTTGCCAATGGACCACCACCCCATTGGTCAGTTAATGACTACTTAATCATTTATTTAAAATATTTTCAAGTTAAATTTTATTAATTTTTTAAACTTTATTTTTTTTAATATAATTACTTCATATTATTTTTTTAATTTAAAAAAAAAAAAAAAAAACAATAACCACTTTAAAACTATCACCCCATCCTGAGTTAAATGAATTGAGAGGTTAATCACTTATTAAATTGTTCGTTTTCAGGCTAAGCCATTTATGAAACAAGACACTTCTCTAGTCTTCAATCGATGTAAACATGTGTCGAATGTTATATTAAGAGCCAATAAAGTTGTACCGTAACAAACCGTACTATACCAACCGAAATCACGTCGCGTAACATGAATAATTCCATACTTTTGTTATGAAAATGAATTATAATTGCCAAGATTTGTGGATTGACATGTCTGTTTTCGGGGCTTTTATTTGGTATACTTTATCAACTGAATTATAAAATGTAACATTTTTATGTGGAGGCTCTTAATGGATAAACTCCCTACAAAGAAGGCGCTTATGAGAAGGAACATTCAATGTGGCGACGGTTTATGCTCCTTGTGCGAAGCTCAAGAGGAGTGTGTTGATCATCTTTTCACGTCTTGTATGGTGGCTAATGGAGTGTGGCAAGGGATCGCTAATTGGGTAAAGCTCTCCCCGTTTTTCTTTTTTTCGGTTAAGGATATCACTCTTATATACAAGAATCAATCGCTCCCTATGGTGAAGAGATTCGCTTTACATGGTGTCATGGTCATCACGTGTTGGAGGATTTGGAAGGCTAGAAACGAAAAGATATTCAAGGCGGTTAATAGGAATGTCACGGAGATTGTAGCGGATGTCAAGGCTTTGAGTTTTCTTTGGTTTTCGAATAGGTGTAATAAGGTTTCGGTTAGGTGGCAGGATTGGCAAGCGTTTATTTTGATGTAATGTAACTTCTTGGTTCGGATCTCCGTCTTGGAGATCCTTGTTTGGTTGTTGTGGTTTAATAAAGTTTGTCTTTCAAAAAAAAAAAACTTGTACCAAAAAAAACTTACTATCTTAAATAAATTTTAATGTGGATTGATTACGGTGGACCACAACCAAAATTAATATATCAATCATAAAATCTTTTAGGATACGATCGATAGATCACTTAATAATTGTTCATGTGCCTGTCATGATTGTTAGGAGAGAAGCTTTAAAAGTATTCATTTGGTTGGTGTTGCGACTAACCTTTAGGTCCAAAAGCATGTTAGATGAATTATTATCTAATTATTCCTATAAACGTTAATTTATTTTATTGCAAGCAACCTTTTCACACTTGCATATAAATCAACTACATATATTGTAATGAGTAAACGCCCCACTTACGGTGTGCGCATATAATGTATATATGTGTGGCCATCGGGGGGCAAAAGTAAAGTTGCACTAGTTTTAACGTTTTTTTACTTATTTCGTGAAAATAACGTTAAAAACGACGGACGGTTAATCATGCATCATGTGGTGGCGTTGATAGCCAAAAGACAAAGGGGTACATGCACCGATCGGGTTTGTCCCGATTGCTAAGTGTTATGTCCCTTATGTCCAAGGCTTGATACCAAACCACATCGAGCCGGGGGTCTCACTGGAAGCAGCCTCTCTATTCTTAGGGGTAGAGGTAAGGCTGTCTACATCTTACCCTCCTCAGACCCTACCTTAGCTTTGCTATAGGTGGGATTAAATGAGTATGATGATGATGATGATGATATTGTAATGAGTAGTACATCTAATTTGTACCGTACAATTACAGCATCAATCTATTACATAAGTTTTGCTGTTTTGGTAGTTATGTCATAAGTAATAATTATGTTTTTAGTTAAAGGGGTAAGTTAACTTATATAATAAACTTAGATATTATAAGTTTTATAAGATAATTTGGTTGGTGTTGCGACTAACCTTTAGGTCCAAAAGCATGTTAGATGAATTATTATCTAATTATTCCTATAAACGTTAATTTATTTTATTGCAAGCAACCTTTTCACACTTGCATATAAATCAACTACATATATTGTAATGAGTAAACGCCCCACTTACGGTGTGTGCATATAATGTATATATGTGTGGCCATCGGGGGGCAAAAGTAAAGTTGCACTAGTTTTAACGTTTTTTTACTTATTTCGTGAAAATAACGTTAAAAACGACGGACGGTTAATCATGCATCATGTGGTGGCGTTGATAGCCAAAAGACAAAGGGGTACATGCACCGATCGGGTTTGTCCCGATTGCTAAGTGTTATGTCCCTTATGTCCAAGGCTTGATACCAAACCACATCGAGCCGGGGGTCTCACTGGAAGCAGCCTCTCTATTCTTAGGGGTAGAGGTAAGGCTGTCTACATCTTACCCTCCTCAGACCCTACCTTAGCTTTGCTATAGGTGGGATTAAATGAGTATGATGATGATGATGATGATATTGTAATGAGTAGTACATCTAATTTGTACCGTACCATTACAGCATCAATCTATTACATAAGTTTTGCTGTTTTGGTAGTTATGTCATAAGTAATAATTATGTTTTTAGTTAAAGGGGTAAGTTAACTTATATAATAAACTTAGATATTATAAGTTTTATAAGATAATTTGGTTGGTGTTGCGACTAACCTTTAGGTCCAAAAGCATGTTAGATGAATTATTATCTAATTATTCCTATAAACGTTAATTTATTTTATTGCAAGCAACCTTTTCACACTTGCATATAAATCAACTACATATATTGTAATGAGTAAACGCCCCACTTACGGTGTGCGCATATAATGTATATATGTGTGGCCATCGGGGGGCAAAAGTAAAGTTGCACTAGTTTTAACGTTTTTTTACTTATTTCGTGAAAATAACGTTAAAAACGACGGACGGTTAATCATGCATCATGTGGTGGCGTTGATAGCCAAAAGACAAAGGGGTACATGCACCGATCGGGTTTGTCCCGATTGCTAAGTGTTATGTCCCTTATGTCCAAGGCTTGATACCAAACCACATCGAGCCGGGGGTCTCACTGGAAGCAGCCTCTCTATTCTTAGGGGTAGAGGTAAGGCTGTCTACATCTTACCCTCCTCAGACCCTACCTTAGCTTTGCTATAGGTGGGATTAAATGAGTATGATGATGATGATGATGATATTGTAATGAGTAGTACATCTAATTTGTACCGTACCATTACAGCATCAATCTATTACATAAGTTTTGCTGTTTTGGTAGTTATGTCATAAGTAATAATTATGTTTTTAGTTAAAGGGGTAAGTTAACTTATATAATAAACTTAGATATTATAAGTTTTATAAGATAATTTTTGTTATGTATACATACAAAAGTTGAAATTTTTGAATTTTAGCACCCTCCATATTAAAGTTGTACATGTGTTATAAATTTTACCTCTACTTTTATTGTTTTATCCTTATGACCCACTTAAATATTTAAGAGTTAAGTTGATTACATAGCAAAACCTATATTTTCTTTTATCTCAGGATAGTGCATTTATAATTTTATTATATAAAAAGTTCGGTTGGTCGTGTTACACTTAAAAAAAAAAAAAAAAAAAAAAAAAAAAAAAAAAAAAAAATATCTCGCTTTAATTTGACTCAAATTACAATTTTGAATAAAAATAGTCTTAATAAAAAATGTTGATTAAAATTAATCAAAATCAATATTAGAATTGATTTAAATTAAAATGTGGTGCAAAGCATAATAAAAATATGATTCACTTCCGAAACAAATCTTTGTTTACGTCATATAAACATCCATAATACTTGTTAGTTTGGTCATATAAACGGGGAAGGGACACTTGTTGAATAAAAATTTTCCTCATTGATTTACTTTACTGAAACATTTTTTTGAAGGCAGCAGTCCACTAATTCTTTCATTTATATTTTCATTTAAATACCCAAACTTTTTTTTAAACATTTCACACGATTTCAACTTTTAAACCGGTTTAACATTTAATTCATACTATTACAACCGTCCCACCAAACGGTCAGCAAAATTAAGTGTTAAATATTGGAAACCGTCGACTTAATTGAATTGAGGCCAACTAAACGGTCAGTAAACTTTAATTTTAACAGTGGACCGTTCAAAATTTTGGATATAAATAGAACAAACTGTGAGGTTAAAAGCCACATAAACAAACTGTAAAAAAAAACACCCACCCACCCACCAAGATGAATCCGTGGACCGAAGAAGAAGAGATGGCACTAGTGGTGTGCCATAAGGACGCGACAAACGACCTGGAAATTCAACAACTACCCATGGACGAAGGGTCCGCCTACCCCCGGAGGGGTTTTGGGCTCGCGTGTTTAGCGACTTTAAGCAAGACGTGGGCACCAACACCACCAAGACCCTCCGAGACCTCCAGTTCAAGTGGGCCGATCTCAATATCAAGTGTGAGAGGTGGACCACCCTATGCGAGCAAACGATGAGGGACGATCCGGACCTCGATGACGAGTTGGCTATCGGCGTCACAAACTATGAGTATGAGGCTCGATACGGCAACGAATTTTACCATGTCGAGGCATGGCGATTGTTGCGCCAACCTTAAGTTTATTTTTCTTTGTTTTATGCATTTTTATTTTATGTTTATTATTATTATGTTTTAATTTTATGTTTTTAATGAAATATTCTTATTTATATTTTTTTAATTAGATTTTTAAAACAAACAGTTAAAAATGAAACAATACAAAAACAAACGGTTTGAACAGAAACAAAAAAAAATGAAATAAAAACGGTTACTAGCACGGTAAACAGAACCAGCAAAACAGTTCACGGGACCACTACCAGCATGAGTGGCAGCGGTGTTACCGTGCTAGTAGTTGTACCCGTAAACAATTCGTGTGGCACCTTGTCCCCCTAATCAAATCACATTTGACATAGAAATTACTTTTATGTTTACTTTTTAATGTGACACAGACTCATATGACATTAGCAACAACACTAGTGTTTGTTTTTTGAGAAAATTTCCACACGTTCTGTTTTGTATTTTTCCCAAATTATCCTATTTGTTAAAAATGTCACCATATATACACCATCAAAGATCATTCAAACATCTATATCTATTGTACCAACCTTGTTTTTATTTGAGCATGTCAACTCTCGTAACATGATTATTTGCAACATCATGTTGAATGAGCAATAATTTATAAGGCATGCATACCTTAGTTTAAAACTTCACATTAAACTTAACAAGTTATTTTTATTAGATTATAAGAAAACCCTAGAAATCTAAGATGAGTGCGTGGGCTCACACAGTCACACTAATAAACCTTAATGATAATATAGTTCGATAATTTCAACCCTAAAATCTTCATGTCACGCAAACCGTGCCTCATACAATTAGAGTACACCAAACTAAGACCACCACCACATATTGATGCTAGACACACACTAATAATGTCCTAACTGATTCATGTGTTTGTTTTTTTTTTTTTTTGGATTACTTCAATCATTTAATTAAAGTAGCATTGATTAGATATACTGAAAAAATAATAGTCAAACCATACTATTTGAAGATAACCTAGTCTAACCTAAGACCGGCTACAGTGGGCGTTTAAATTCACGCCGCTTCTCACATTTGATTGGCTCAATCAAATCCCAAGAAAACCACGCTCAAATGCAGCATTAATTTTTTCACGACAATGCCCATTTTTTACCCAAAACACCCCTGAGGGCGGTGTACGGGGCGTTTTGGGGCGTGGTGGAGGGGAATCACGTCCAATTTCACGTACCTCTACACATGGTCAAGAATGATGTTGTTAAGATACCCATCATGCATAATATCACGAACTCATTTGACGAATCATATTGCACTTGGAATGTTGGGTCCACCAAGGCTTTTCCTTGAGCGTATCATCGAGATTCACTAAATTCATTTTTCCTTAACCTTACTAAGCGAATTGATCCAATTCCCGCTTGGTAGGGTGTCGACTAATGTAGATGCTTCTAGGGCACACTTTACCTTAATTTTTACACTTCGTAAAGACTAGCTGCAATTAGCACGAATCAACAAGTTTAAACATATTTTTAAAAGAAACCTATCCTGAAGCATTTGATGTTAGAAAATCTTACAGTAAACCGGAGAATGAGAAGATTCTGCAAAGAAGACAAACAGAAAAAACGAAACAGATTAACAGAACCGGACTTGTGTTTGACACAATTCCCTTAAACAGATTCGTCGTCTGTTCCCAGGGTACACCGGTTCAACAGTGACGGTGCACTGCGGACTATCCCACTTGCCTGAAAAGAAACCGGAATGAGACTGACTCTGGAAAAGTTTGCTGCAGTGATCGATCAATATTTGTTTACGAGAGTATGTATTTGTTTTGTGTTGTGTGTCTTCTGCATCATGACAGCAAGTCTATATATAGTTGCACAACCAAAGATGAAACTGATGGTGTTTCAAATTCATGATTAATATTCCAATTAATCACTTGATTACGCCATTAATCACATATAATGACTAGAACTTGAAACAGATGGAAGCTGAAGACCAAGAGTTCTTCAGTTACATTATGCAAAAATTAAAACAAATAGCAAAATCCAGTGTCGCGCGGATCCGGGTTTTTCGAGCTGCATTCGTGTTCGCAGGTCATGCGGGCGTCGCGTTGGTTCAAGGATTTTTTCCAAGCCAGAACCTATTTTTGCACCCCCCCACCCTGCGCGCGGGTAGGCGCCAGAGTATAATGTAACTTAACATTTTAATTCTTCCATTCAAGCTTCACTTTATAAACACCTCTAATTTTCATGTTCCCACCAATGTGGGACACAATCAACTCACATTCACTTCTAATATTTTCCGACATTTGACCGGTCACTTTTGCTAATATAATTATGTTTTGGAGAATGCAACTGATAAATTACATTTTAAAAGCCAATGATAGAATTGTAATTTACGATATATTAATTAAAGTTATCTATCTATATATAAAAGAAAACGTATATGCTGATGTGACGTGCAATGGAGGCCTCAACCTTCACTTGAGAGTGTCACGTGGCATCATAATTGAAAGATTTTTGGGTTTTTGAATTATTTCCTTTTTTAATTAAAAAAAAAAGATAAACATAAAACCCTAAATTAAATTGAGTTATTTTAGGAAAAAAAGAATTTAAAAATAAACTTAAAATTTTCTCTCTCATGTTTCCTCCTATAATTTTTAAACGTTTATATATTTTATATACGGGATTTTTTAAAGAAAAAAATTACACCAAATTAACGATCGTTTTATTATCTTTCCAACGAGTATCATAGTCCTATATAAAAAACGGAGAAAAATCGACTATTTTTTGTGGGGTTTCGTTCATACAGGAAAAAAACACACAAAGTGTTCATGTTATTCATTAATCATGTTTTTTCTTTTAAACCAGGTTCTTATCTACGATGTTGAAAATCAGTCAAATCGCCATGTTATCATTGGAATTTTACTAGGTATACTTCATCAAGAGAAGTTAGGAGAAAGAATCGCGCAACACTGCAACACATGGTGTCACCTTATAGCAAGGTTATTTTTTTATTTATTTAATTACAAGAGTAATAATTATTACTATTAGTATTAGTATTATTAGAATGGTTATATTTTTCAACCCCGGGACGCACCCAGAAAGAATTGATAGTTGCTGGTGTGGCGTTCAATGGTGGCCTCAACCATCTCTTGATTATGCCACGTGGCATAATGAGATGCAATGATTATAACTTCCAACTTAAGTGTTTGTTTAGTTGATTAGGTTAGGAATTATAAGAGCCATTAGAATGTGAGAAATTAGAGAGATGTGATTAGTTTTTTAATAGTTGCAGCTTACATAAGTGATTCTTTAGATGATTGCTGATTAGGTTTTAGATTAGGGAATTTGAGTTATTACTGATTAAAATACTATGAACATGCAATGATTGAGAGATTTTGTGGTTAATTAACTTGAGCCATTTGCAATAGGTTATCACGTAAAATTAGATTTTTCAACTTCGAGACCCTCCCGGGGTAATCAGCTAGTAAAAAAATAAAAACGATTGAAAAAGAAAAACACGCCTCACATTCTCACAAGTCACAATCTTCCTTGGAATACTTGGGCTTCAGCCCATGCTATGTTTAATAAACGTTCGCATTTTATTGTGTATTTTATAGCCCGTTAGCAGGGGTAATCTGCGTGTGCTTGATCCAGTGACCCCATTTTCAATGTTACTCCTTCAGCCCATTTATAAGATTTACACACGTCTAAATGTGCGAAAAAAAAACTAGGTATAGATCCTACCCGTCCAAAAAAACTTGAAACCAAGTATTTTAGTACTTGCCCCACCCCTTGTGGTGTGGTGGTAAAGGTGTTGAAGTTTCAAAGGGGACGTTAGGAGTTTAAGCCTCATAAGAGGTATAAAAAGGGTGTAAGAAATTGTGTACAAAAATGGGTGAGAAAATTAGCCGTTAAAAAAAAGTATTTTAATACTTGGGTATAGTGTACCCGGTTATGAACCTATTCCATTATGAAACCTGATATTTTTAATAGATGTTCCAATACCCGAATCTTGGTTTTTCAACACATAAACCTAGGTAGGTAGGACCAGAAGGTATTCCTAATGTACTATCATTTACGCATATTTTACATGCATATTTATCACTAATTATTAGGAAAATCCTATTTATGGTCATAAGAAAACATACCTTGTTGATGCATTGACCAACATCTGTAACTGTTGATATGCAATTCTCTGATTTTAGCTAAGTGTTGAGAGGAGTGGATGATCCATGCCTATAAGTAGGCATGGATAAACATCCATGACTTGTAGGTATGCATGGATAGACATCCACGCGTGTAGGTCAGGCGAGGATGTGGGCCTGTCCTAGTATAAATGTGTCATTTTGTGTCATTTGTGATTAACCCTTTTGGGAAAAGCTTTACTGGAGAGATAGGATTCAGGACTTAGTGTTCAGGTTCTCCACACCATCTGTTGGTGTGGAAACCACGCATGTATGGATGTACGTATGAAGATTAATTCATGTTGTTAAATGAAAAAATTCGGTTCTACATCATTTTTCAAATTTGTTCGGTTTGATTATGTTTTCATGTGTTTGTTTGTTTATGTCCAGATCAGTGTTTGTTTTGTTTATCATCTTAGTCAAGTTGTGGTGTACGACATGGATCCCCAAGATCCTAACATACCTAAATCCTTCATATTTTACAAATGCAAGTTTTTTATCCCAAGAATAAAAAGAAGTGAAAAACAAGGATGAATGGTGAAAAAGTGAAAATTCTGAAGATCGGCAGATGCCAAGCACGACCATGCACACCTATGAATGACTGTGCTCAACATGAGGTCAACAACAGTCAAAGAGTTGACCGAAGAAGCCATCCTCAAAGGCCAAGTACACGGTCATGCTTACATTGGCCTAGGCATGCCACACCACAACAAACCCTTGAAGATTCGAGACCTGACCAAACTGACAGCTAGTTATGACACGTGGCTATGCATGCTCGTGCCTACATAGGCATGGGCGCGCTTCTTTAGCTAACTGAGGTAAAATATGCAATAAAGGACAAAGGACTGTACCAACCGGGGGGACAAGCATGGGCATGTTTACATAAGCCCGATAATCACTGGATCACGTTTACAAATAGGGCGCTGCACCAACAATCTTTTCATCTCATCTATCTCACATCAAGGGGCTCTCTTGCCTCCAATACTATTATTTTAGCTCTTTGGAGCTTGAAATTACCCCATAAGCACTTATAATAGCCAAATCCAGAAAGAGAAAACCCCCAAGTCACTTACAATCCAAAGAAATCCTTTAAACCAATTCACTCGTCATGATCATTCACATAATCATTGTTTGTGAGCATGTTTATATGACCATTCTTGTGCTGGAAATAGGTGTCCAATTATCAATTTTTAATGCGACTATCAAAGTACAATCCAGAGAGTTAAAAAAAATGATCATTCCTCATCCGTACACCACTCCCACCTTCAAAAGCCTACTCCACCCTCTGCAACCACCACCTCTTTACACTAGTTTAAAAAAATGAAATATAGGAGGAACACCCATGGGAAATCCCACATCAAAGTGAGCAACGTCCGATTGCCAAAGAGGGGGGTGGCCATGATGGCGTAGGGGCTTCCCCTTTTCAAAAATCGCCCCCACACCGAGGGGTTTAAGTATTGATTCGAACAACTATCAAAATGAAAAGGCAATTTTGTAATTTGTATCCTATATACTATTCATTAACATCCATTTTAAATATATAGATTAACTAGGTTACAATCCCGTGTATTACATGGGTTGATAAATGTAATGTTATTTAATTAATAAAAAGGTTATGTTTAAGAGAAATATGCATTTCACGGTTGAAGATAGATGTATTATATTTAATTATTATTATTATTATTATTATTATTAAAAATATAAAGGGGGAGACATGGGTAATGTAACACCCCAAAACCATTCATTCGCCTAACTACGCCCTTAGGCGTGATTAGCAAAATATTAACACGAGACTTAGATAATAGAATATGGGTTATATTCTAATATGGAAATAACCTAGTTAATAATATTATGTTTATAAATGAATAAAAGGTGTTTGAAACTAGCTTATGAGTTAGTTTCTTTTTATATAGCAAAATCAACCGAGACTAAACTTGAGGGACCGTAGTTGCCTAAATGATAATGTTGGTTTTATCATTATGAAATTTAAAAGAAAAACACACACACACACACACTTGGTGTGTCACGAAAATGATCAGGAGACAAAGTCTCCATTGCCTACAACCCTAATCAACAAGAACAAGCCTAATCAAGGCCAAAATCAAAGGGGTTCTTCTTGCATGAGCCCTAAAACGAATCACCCAAGTTGGATAAACGCAAAGGTAACTTTTATTTGCCTTAATTTGATGATTTTATTCAAGCATAAAGTGGGTGAAAATCTTGATTGATTACAAAACATGAGATTATTAGTTGTTAGAGGTTTCTCTAGCTTTAGGGAGCCTCAATCATACCTAAATTGCTTACGAATCACATTCTACATGTATGATTGATTCTAGTCATATGGTTATGCTAATATGTGAAAATTGGGGTTTAACCTCTAGGTTGAAACCCTCAATGTTTAATGATTTAGTTAACTCTTAGGAGCTTTCTTAATGAGGAATTTAGGCTAAAAAGTCTAAATAACATTATATGATGATTATTAGGTAGATTGGTATGTTTTTGATAAACTTAAACTCATGAAAATCAAGTGAATTTGGTGGGTGCACACCAAGTGTTTGATGAAATGCCTCAATAGTCTTGTTTGCAAATTGAGGTGATAACTTGATTTGGGTAATCATGGAATTACCCGCATATAAAACGTGAAACACATGTTTAAAAGATGAATCACACCATACATGAAAAGTTTAGCCAAATGATAAATGGGAAAACGAAATAATGGTGTGAATAAACTCATGAGATGTGTTAGTTATTGGATATGATGACTAACTTAACTAATCTTATGAGTATAGTGAAGGTTGATCTTGTCAAGCTAGGTGCAAGCTTGGATGGAATGGATCAACGAACTAAATGAGTCAAGCGGATATGAGCCTAAAGTGCAAGTAAATGGGAATGAACACAAGTAAGTTTTACTTACACTAGTAGTCTATAACATGGCTTAAGTGTCGTATATATTGGTTATAAATCCCATGTATGTATTAGAGGTAAACCCCGAGGGGTGAAATGTATTAAATGAGTTGCCTCACATGAACTCATAACAAACAAGGTTTATGACATATATTTGAAACAATGAGTTGTGACCGAATGGTGAAATTCATCAAACGGGTCAATCAATAATGAGATGTGGAAAATGATGTTTTAATCCAAATGGAATCAATTGAATGAAATTTTTAAGCATGATGTTAAATGGGTCAAGTTGTATCACTTGAACCATATGTAAAAACTTGTGTAATACAGTATCTTGAACTATGGGTCTAAACGGGTCAAATGGTGAAGACCTCACCATTTGTGTCCAACACTTGATGCTTGGATTCCAAACATTAAGATTCATAAAGTTAAACGGGTCAAATGGCAAGTTATTGCCATTTGAATTCCGAGAAATTAACGTTGCCTATTTAGAAAGCATATAGGTAAATGCATTCGCGCGTGCATGCTCAATGCTAAGAATCATGGAGGGTAAACACAAGGTATGGATATGGGTCAAGGCCACCCGGTAAGTCCGTAGTCAAATAAACGTCTTCGGGCAAAGCAACATAGGTGATAAAAGCACTCACACGAAGTGTGGATGCCCATCAAGTAAGTTATTTCCATAACTATGTCTAATGCGCGCTAATGCACTTAGAATCTACTAAACATGTGAAAACCTGAGAAATGATGAAAATCTAAGTCTGGAAGGACTTGGAGGCTTTTAAACAAGTCAATGAGTCAAAAACATTGGAATTGGAACAAGAGGTTCGCCACAGATGGCTAAATTGAAATATTTGACCATGAAGGGCATTTTGGGAATTTAAAGATTTCTAAAGGTTGAATCTAAGAAACTAAATAATAATGAAACAAATCGGATAAACGCTTTTGTTGATCAAGTGTCTAATGACTTGACAACTTAATCGGTAGGCATCTTGTGTGGTCAAAAAGTGCCTTGTTTGATTCAAGGCCTTAACGGGTCAATATGGGTAAAAATCAACATAAACACTTAAAACTTTGAACCGGGTCATAGCATTATGAACCAGACTATAATTTCAGTCAAACAAAGGTTTATTTAGTCGGCATGTCAATACTTAGGCTTCGGGAGTCATCGAATGCGGTTGCGACATGATTCCCATGCTTAAAAATCATCAAAAAAATGATTAGAAGCTGTGCGCGGCCGCGCACTTAGACTGACCGGCTGCGCACAGAGACCTGCATGTCAGCACGATCTTTAAAATTCCATATAAAATCGTAGAAAAATCGTTAGGAGGTGTCTTTATATGCCTGGAAAGATCTCGGAGCGTAGAACAATTCTCATTTGAAAGTTGAAGTCGGATTTTGGGTTTTAGAAGGGGTAAAAGCGATCCGAACAGCTGCTGCGCAAAAGTTGCAGCAGTTTGTTCTCCTGATAAAGGGCCGTTTGGCCTGGTTCGTTCCGTTTCGACGTGTAACGACTATCGTACTAGTTTAAATGTATCATTGACAACCCATTAACCATTCCTTGTGTAATGGTGCTAGGTAAACATGTGATGGAAGTCCCGGAGCAAGGATCAAGCCGCGATAAGAGCCGAACACACCCGATCACTCATCAAGCTTCCGCACTAGACTTCAAGGAACTCCCGTTAAAACTCTAAATCTTAGAGTATGTTTTAACTACTAAAATGTAATAATTTGTGGGAATCAAATATGTATTTGATCTTAATGGTTTGAGTTTATAATAATTATCAAAGTTTTAATTGGGAGTGGTTTAAGTAAGGTCAAAACCCGTAAGATTAGACGTTAATCACGTGATTACGGGTTAGGGACTTACAGGTAAATATGTCCAAAATGTCAAAGTTAAGATGGCATATGAAAAGACACAAGTATAAATCACTAAATTTTATCCACTTTCTTTCATTTATACCCCTACTTACAAACTCCAAAGCCAAATATTCTCTTTAATGCATGTTTGGCTCTCCTTATAACTTATTGACTTAATCAAAAAGTTAATAAGGAGAGGTACACGATTCGAATCCTAGGGTCAGCAAAAATACACCCCTTGACGTTGAAAGGGCTTATGCCCTCTGGGACGATGCGGAAATGGGATTCGAAACGGGGGTACCGAGGTGATGTCCTTAGCCGATCCAAAAAAAAGAGAGAAAATATTGTTTGGGTAAGGGGTTGAAAATGAGGTTTTTGTGTGTTGAAAAGGAGATAAGTTATAAGTTAGAATTTGTAACTTTTTGATTAAGTAGATAAGGAGGTAGAAGAAGGAGAGCCAAACATGGCCTTAAATGAACGTTGCAAACAATTGTCTGCCAAGTAACGAGGTGAAGTAAAGAACAAATTGAACCACTTGCATAGTTTGTGTTGTAATGTCTAATTCTTGGTTTAGTATTCGAAAACCTTTAAACTTACAAATGCATCGTGTTCCCACCGCGAAGCGCGGCACCCTACTAGATGGCAAACAAAAAATAAAGTGTCATGTGGCATTATATTGTTGGTTCAAAAATGAAATTAAAGAAATACATGAATAGAGGTGAGTGAGCAAAAGTGTAACTACTCTTTATATAACCAAAAGTTATTTAAATAATGGTGCAAAAACAATACAAATTTGCCCCTAGCTCACAAGAACGTCCCGCAGCAACGCACGGGTTTCCCACTAGTATTTAATTAAAAATATGATTATCCATAAGTAAAAAAATTGCAATTTTATACAAAAAAAAATTATGTATAACAAAATTATACAAAAAGGTTTTTGCACATACAAATATATATGCCTATACACCTTAAAAAGATTATGAGAATCAATAAAAGTCCAACTTTACGTAAAAAAATAATAATTTTGTGATGCCTTTTCTTAAAAAAAAAAAGTGTGCACATGAATTGATTCACGAACCCAAACCGAACCGAACCGAAACCAGTCTTTCAAACCAGAAAAAACTGGGGCCGAACCGAAACCAGTCTTTCAAACCAGAAAAAACTGGGGCCGAACTGAACCAAAACCGGTTCAGACACGAACCGGCACCAAACAGGAATCGGTTTGGAACCGATTCAGTTCCTAGAAAAAGCCGATCTGTGTACGTCTATAAAGTTCTCAGGTTGAGATGTCCTATGCGGAATACTTTCAACTAACCTAACTTCCAATTTCACTTTCCGATGCCACGGATAGAAATTTATGTGCACTTAATCAGCAATTATATTGCATTGCTTTTATCATGTGGAAAAAGTTATGGGTATGCTTCTTTGCACATTGATTATATATGAGTCATTCCAACCTCCTTTTAATGTGGATCTTATAAAGGTCCCTATGCTTTCTTCTCCTTTGCAATCTCTTCAGACTTGGCACTTTCAACATATTAAGTAGGACTATTAGTATAATAATAGTTGCTAATGAGTCAAACCGCTACTTCCATTTTTTTTACCCGCATGTAGGTCAACTTACATATGATATATAGAACGTAACGTTGCTATCATGTCTCCTTGAAACCTTTAAAAAATGATCACACTACGAAGCACAGGTGCTTATACACATATAAACATACAACTTACATATTGATTCTTTTAATCGTTTTAAGGTTTGAAATACGTTTCCGTTCTGTATTGTCGATTCTGTCGCAACGCGCAGGTTCCCTGTTAGTATTTAATTAAAAATATAATTATCCATAATTAAGTAAGATATAAAAAAGAAATATATTTAATTAAAAGATAAATATCGTTAATTAAGCATGAGAAATAATATTTTTAATTAAAAGATAAATATCAATAATTAAGTAGGAAAAAGTGACAGGATAACCAAAAAATAGATTGTTCTGGTGAATGACACGTATACAAACTTATAGCGGTTGGTTAATAATATACTAAGAAATAGTTATCAATTATTAAGTAAGATAGAAAACATATCTTTCCTTAATTAAGTAAAAGAAATAATTGCCTTAATTAAAAGATAATATCCATCATTAGGTAGAAAAAAGATGCAGGAAAATAAAAGGAGTAATGGAAATAAATAATCCCAACTATTGTTTTTTGGCTAATAATGGTCTCAATTATGAAAATAACCACTAGCGGTCCCAACTTTCGACATATTGGCCACCAACGGACCCAAACTAACTGAGGCTAACTCCGTTAGTGTGATGCTGATGTGGCATGCCACGTATGATGCCACATAGGATGCCACGTAGGATCATTTTGCCACCTAGGATGCCACGTCAGATGCCACGATGCCACGTAGGATCATTTTTCCACCTAAGCATGCCATGTCAGCATCACACTAACGGAGTTAGCCTCAGTTAGTTTGGGTCCGTTGGTGGCCAATATGTCGAAAGTTGGGACCATTAGTGGTTATTTTCGTAGTTTGGACCATTATCAGCCAAAAAGCAATAGTTTGGATTATTTATTTCCATTACTTCATAATAAAAACAAAGATGACTTTAATGAATGGTACGTGTCTAAACTTATATTGATTTTTATATTGAGTTTTTATATATAATAGATAATAGATTAATTCATTAACATCCCTTTTAAATATATAGATTAATAATAGATTGATTATTTCTTATACTTTTTTTTTTTTGACTTTTTTGGTATATTTTGAAAATAATAGTTCCCCAATTTCAATTTTATTACTTGTTATGATATTCAAGGTATTTTATCATGTTGCATAAGCATCTTACAGGAAGAAGTCTCGTGTAGCTGGACTGTAGCTGGATATGTTGATGGGCGAGTGGATAAGCAGTCTAGATGTGGGCTTGCAGCTGTGTTGAGTAGTAGATGCGGGCTTGTAGAAGTTTAAGCTTATTTATGGAGCTTATTTAGTCATGCTTGGAGCCCAGACCACCATCTATTATAAGTCGGTTTGGGTGTGGCTTGGGTATAAAACAAGAGAGAAGTCTCCAGACTTCTAATTCATCTTTTTCTCAAAACTTTCGTTCATATCTCTCTCGTTTTCACCCATGGCCTCTTGGTCTAGTGGTATGGTGTCCCCCCCTTACAAATGTAAGGTTGTGGGTTCAAATCCTTGCAAATGCAAGGTGAGGTGGAATTAAGGTGTGATAAAATTTGCCATTCAAAAAAAAATCTCTCTCGTTTTCAATTATCTACCACATCTTCTTAGAAATAGATCGTTTGTTCTTCTGGTTAGCTCTTGGTTGATCTATGGTGTGAGATATTGTTTAGATATTGATTCTTTTGAGTCTGATTGTTTAGGTGTGTTAGGATTTTGTGTGTATTTGAGATAATAAATTGTTGAGTGAATTGTTTGGTTGATCTCTGTGGTTTTCAGATCTTGCACACTTGATCCCTAAAATTCATTAATTGCAGACTTGATCCTAAATGTTTATAACTTATCACTCGTATGTTCCCGTAGGTTCGTTTTTCATAACACTGCCAGTCCTTGGCATGGATGGTCGTTAGTTTTAATCGTTAAGTCTGGATAAAATTACCATTATACCCTTTAATCCTAAAAAACAAAACACTTAAAAAATTATAAAATACCATAAAATTTTAAGTGGGCCCATTTCAATCCCACCCTTCTTCTTCCCCACCTCACCCATCTCCTCCACCACAATCCTAACAACAGGCCACAGCATTTCCACCACCCACCCGACCACCACCTGGCAACACCACCATTCCACCATCTCCGTCGCACTAATTTCTCAACCTCCGATCCTACGCAGTCATCTGCCATCTTGACATGTTAAGTAAAACAAACCAAAAGTCTAAAAGCACCCAAAAAAAAATATCACTTTCAGTGACAATTATATATAGTATTAAATAACAAATGGTTTATGCTTTAGGGTGTTGTACGTTGTGTTTAAAAAGTTTATTGCGCATAAGAATGTTGTACTCTTACCTTTAAATATTGTACACACATCAAAAGCTTCTTCATCTTCATTTCTCCCCTACCCAGAAGATTACTCTCTCCATCTCAACTCTTTTCTTTCTCTCTCTTCATATTGGGTTCATTTCATCCGCCCAGCCTTCACCTAAGAAGAGATACGGGTTGATGGCGCCGCTTCTGGAGTAATGGCAGTGGCCGATGAAACCGTTAGGGCGGTTGTCGTGAATCGGGGGAGTGGTGACGGGGAGTTGTTCCTGCCCTCTTCTTCGGCGACGTAAAACGTTTTTTTATTTTTTATTCGGTGATGGTGACCAAGCGGTCACTGGTGGACGTTACATCCGATGGTTGTGTTGGGCGGGACAGTTGCTGTCGTTGGCGGTGGTGGTGTTTGGTGGTAGGGGCAAAAGTTGGTGGTGGGGTTGGGGTTTGTAGAGCTCTAATCAGAAGGGTATGACCAGGTATTGTTTACGTTTAGTTTTTAATGCAAATCATTACTCATATATTGGGACTTGGGTTTGATCTTACATGAGTTCTTACATCTAGGTCTTGATTTTGGGTTACTGGCAAGCGGCGACGATGTGCCTGTTTGGCTATGTGGCAAATAGCATGATCAAAATCTACTACCTATTTGGCTATGGTGCTCATATGGCGCACCTTTGTTCGGTTTTTAAGCTACTAATATAAATAGAGCTGAATTCCTTGAAGACAAATTGGGTTTGCTGGATAATAAGCACAATGTTAGGCATAATTTAAGATGTTCAAAACCCATAGTCAAAGGTCCATACTGCTATCATAAGTATCATGAATAAAATATAAATTATATGGATAGTTATGTTGGTTTAGACATTCATGAACACCCCATGGAGAATTAGAATATGGTTATGGATTTGTGATTAAATGGAACCCAAATTTATCTTCTTATATAGACAACGACATTGTCATCATTTGTGTTGAGTATTTGTGTGAGTATTGTAATGTGTTCTTTTGGTATGATGAGTGTACTATCACAGACTTTAACAATCAGTGCTGCAAATGTGGTTGCATTAAACTTCTTTGTCTTACTGCACGTTTCAACCTGCAGCTCGCCGCCGCAACGCGCGGCGGCAAAATACTAGTTTAAATTAAATTACATAAAAACAAGAAATCCATTAACTTAAATGCATAACTGAATGAACCTCGATTCCAAGGAGTTCTGAAAGTCTTGGCACTAGTGGCTTCAAGCTGAACTTTGGTGCTACACCCTTTGGACGTCCCAAAAAACAAGAAATCCAGAAACATACTCAAAAGGCGTTTGAAATTGCTTATTATCTACTATTAAAATAATACACTGTTCATCGAATAAGCTGAAACAAAAATCATAAAAATATTATTGAATTCAAAGATGCGTCCCCCGTCTTCAGTCGTCAATCATCGTAAGTTTTGAGAGAGAGAGAGAGAGAGAGAGGGGGGGGGGGAGAGAGAGAGAGAGAGAGACTGTGTGTGTCTGTGTGAGAGAGAGGGGACGAGAGGTGGTTTCAGGCAGATAGTGGTGAGGTGGTTTTGAAAGTGGTTTCAGGCGGTGGTGGTTTCGAAAGTGGTTACACGTGGTGGTGGTGGTTTCGAAAGTGGTTGCAGTGGGTGGTGGTTTCTAAAGTGGTTGTAGGGGTTTGTGGTTCTAAAGTGGTTGCAGATGGTGGTGGCTGTAACGATCCTGGCTGTCGGAGCCGGGTCGTCGGGTCGGGTTCAAAGCTACGCAGCGGATTCGGATCATAACAGTCTTTACTCTTCCAGGATCCACGTCATCATATCTGTTGGGTTACCTAAACACATGCCAAAAATAGTTTCTGTCAACATAAAGTTGGTGAGATCGTGTATTTTATAAAGTGAATAGCCAGTTCGTTTATTGATAATTCTTTTATATAAAACATTCTTTTATAAACATTCTTTTATAAAACATTCTTTTATAAAACATGCTTTACAGTTATAATTCTGAAGGGGAAAATATATTCTATTGTACCAACTCTATTATATATCAATTCTATTATATTTCAGTTCTATCATATCGATTATATTTTGTGCCATTCCTAACGATGGTACCACTCTGTTTGTGATAAAATACCTGTTCCTGTCCTCTACTTGGACAAGAATGGTTTTGGTCCTCTACTTGGACATTCCTACCCTCTACTTGGGTAAGACTGGTTCTTGTCCTCTAGCTGGACAAGAAAGGAAATGGCGGATACCGGCCAGTACTGTCCTCGTCGTTTCTATGTCCCCTTTTCTATTATATTTCTTTTATTGATAATCTTTTTATTATGTAAAGCATTTCTATATTTTCTAATAAATGACATGTATTCCCCCGAAAACACTTTAATAAAACAGTAAAAGTGGGGAGTTCACGATACTCACAGGTTTGCGTATAATCTTCTATAGTCTCTCTTATTACAATTATATGTCATATATATATATATATATATATATATATATATATATATATATTGATACGTTTTACGCGTGGGATTTGTTAGATTGTAATACTTAGGATATATATCATATATACACTTATACATATAGCAACCGGTATATATTAGATAGTCCTAAACCCGGGGTTCATTATTGACACGACACGGACATCCTAAATCTAGCTGGCCATTACAGCTTGGCACTCGAAACTAATAAAGCTGGCCATTACAGCTTGGCAGATCTAAACTAACAAAAGAATAGAAAATATTATTATTAACCCAAGTCTAGTATATCGTTTTATATATCGAATCGTATATATATAAACATATATATTTTATATATGTTTATTATTCTCTTATTATTATTATTATCAAATCCGTACGTTCCCGTATTATATATATATTCGTATAATTCTAATAATCTACTCCGGGTTATACTGGACCGGTTTCTGTTCCGGTTGGTGACCAAGTCATTGAGTTGACTCGGTATCTGGCTCGAATTTGTTAATCGATTAATGGTACCTCGCAATCAAATATAATCACCATATCAATAATAGATTATAAGATT
This sequence comes from Ambrosia trifida, assembly GCA_028751855.1. NCBI lineage: Eukaryota > Viridiplantae > Streptophyta > Magnoliopsida > Asterales > Asteraceae > Ambrosia > Ambrosia trifida. The sequence continues at coordinate 25,281,901 of CM054123.1, read as the reverse complement.
GTAACCAATTAATCCAATAGAACTATATTTATAATAATTACAATCGGACACTCACCAGGTTATTATCGGAACTTAATCGAAGATTAATCCGGACCTTTAGTTATAACAATATTCTCTTCTTCTAACTCCCATCTCTTGATAACTGAGAATAGCATCACTTAATGGTTAATACAAATACTCAAATGATAGTTGTATATTTCATACCATATATTAACCGGCTTCTTAGCAGGATTGGAATATGAACAGACAATAACCGGACCTGACTAGAAATATAATCGGGCTCTGATCAAGATCATGTCCAGTTCCGCTTTTCTCCTGTTCATACATACATACAACACCAAACACACACATCGATGGGTGTGTGTGTATGTATGTGACAGTAATATGATGAAAGGGTGGGTTCAATCAATGGGTTTTATAGGCTGCGAAGAAATTAACACCTGATGACCATGGGTTCTCGGATGGGTTCGGTTGTCAGACGACAGTCACCCAAAACCGGTGACTGCCTTGGCTTCGATAAACAGAAACAAAGGAACAGGTTCACGAGTTGGACTATGATGATGGTTTGATAATAAAGAGTTATCGGGTTAAATCAGAACAGGAGGAGAGGTGATTACTGGGTTGTTATCAGGAACAAAGGAGGAGGGCTCGGTTAATTATAACAGAAACAAATGATTATTATCCGGTGACATCGGACATAACCGGAATCCTGACCGGAAACTAACTGGACCATCAAACAAACAAAGGAGAACATGGTTTGGTTTAGGCTCGGTGACCATGGATTAATATCGGAACAAGGCTTGGGTTGGGTTCGTTGGTTCATAACAGAAACAAGGTGATGGTGGTGGTAATTGCTTATGAACAAGGAATCAGATTATCGGGTTATTATCGGGTTTCATGATTCGGATAGAAGAGAGGGTTGTGGTTCTCGGATAAAGAAGAGGATTGTGCTTACCGGAGGAGATAAGACTGCGGCGGCGGCCGGAGAGGGTTACCGGCAGCAGCGGAGGCGGCAACGGCCACCATGGCTGTCCAGTGACCTTGGTTTCGTTAGCTGCCTTCGACACACACAAGTATGTGTGTGTTCTCGTGAGTTTTAACAGAGAAGAAACAAGAAGATGGGGGGTTTTTTATAGGGGAACATAATTGGAGGGTGTTTGGTTACAGGCATAACAGCTCACTTAAGGGTGTTTGGTGCTGAATTTAATAGCAGGATAAGGGGTGTTTGGCTGAAATAATAAAATTAATTTTATTATTATTTTATAATTGTGTGGTCGGGTACGACCCGACCCGTTTACGAGACCCGTAAGACTCGGGGTGTTACACTCTCCCCCCTTAGGAAATTTCGTCCCCGAAATTTGAGTGATCTTGTATTTTACACCCTTAATCTATAAGGATGTTACAATTTAAACCTGAACACTTATCAACGAGACATGATCAGTTTTCGTGGTTTGTGGGTAACTCAATTTTATATCAATCCAAGACTATAACTTATTAGAAACGTCAATCTGTAAGACTACATCTTGATCATGCTTCTAATTACGTTTTAACCTTTCTTGCTATAGTCATGTTAAGTCAGATACCTGGATTATCTGTATTTTCCGATATGACTATTAAAGGTTTTTAATCTAGATCGATATTTTCTATTAATGTTCTTTTTATCATTTTCTCATCAGAATGAGAAGTAAACTGAATATTATTTCTATAAGGAAGATTAGCAATGTTTCGAGGTTCTAGTTATGTTGAAGGATTTACTAACTTCCATCAAACATCACTAAAGTCTCAAATCGATGCGATTTATTCATCGCTTGATATTCAGATTTATTTACAATGATGGATTCTATATGGTTCTTAAGAGATAGATACAGAAGTCCCATCCTTTCGTTATGATCTGGATTTGAATAGGATCCGAGCTACTACCTCTTATATTCGAACTTTAGAATTTACCATCATTGTAATTCTGATTCTCAGAGAGTAGAAGTGATTTTCGGTAACTATCGGATTATTTCCTACAAATTCTATCTCGTGAGTTCTATCTATATTGGCGTAATATGGTTGACTTCTTGGTTAACTCTATTCGTATATATTCTTAAGAGGTTTCTCTTAAATCATTTATAATAATCTTACTGACTATTTCATTGATGATTGACTGCCTTATTTATCGCTAACCATTCTTTGACTTAAGATTCTTATGATAATGAGTCACTTATTCTTTCTCAAAATCATGATTATTATTTGGGATTTAAATACTTATTGCATTAAGTATTTCTATAAAATTCTTTCTTAATACTATTTCGGGATTCATCGACACTCTCGATAAAATATTCTATAATTTCTTTCTCATAAAATATTCTTTATAAAATTCTAATCATTTCTTACGACTTATATTCTTATCGGGTAATTTCTTTTAATATATATTTTTATTCTGGTGTTTATTTCTTCTGGCATATCGGATGCCTTCGGGTAATATTTGGCACTTCGTTTGCCTTCTCGTGTTATCTGGCATTTTCAATGCCCTTTTATTATTAGACATATCGGATGTCTTTTCAAAGTATAATTCTTTTTATTTGTCGATTTATATTCTTTTATATCCAAGCAAATACTGATAATCGTTTATAGCAGACACTATAAATCCATCATTTCTATAATAAATACTTGCTTGGAATAATTCTTTCTTATTTATATATTCGATTAGAGTCTATACTTTCAGTGTCTGAAAACACATTCTGATAAACTTATATAAAGGCAATGTATCATATCTTCTTAATCCAACTTATTATAAGCGAGGCTTATTTCATTGGGATATTCGTGTAGATAGTTCTTGCCAGAACAGCGATTTCTCAATTTATCTCTCACAACCTTTGACTCGGAACATGAAATTAGTCATTCCTTGGCCAAAGAGTTTCACTGGAAAAATGAGCATAATTCTATTCATTTTTCGTTTTCACTTCAATTATACCTTGTGAATCTCTACATGATTCCACTTGGTATTAATCGTATTTCGATATATTCGATAAATTATTTCTTTTGATAATTCGTTGGATTCTACCATTTCCGGTTTCTGAATCCATATAGATTTTTATCTGTTATATTCTTACAAGAATCATGTGGCTTGGTGGCAAATGTCCGGATATACCTTTCGTAAGGGTCCGGATATCTTTTGCCACAAGAATTGCACAAAGGACATACAACTATCTTTGGGTGGGCAATCAAAAATCAATATACTGATTTCTATGATTCATAGAATTTAACCAATCGATGGTTTTTATTCTGCAAATATATCTTTAGTCGTATTTCACAAAGAAATTTCAACTATATTGCCAGTTTTGTGGTCGTATTCTCCATATACGATACGCTGATAATTCGGATTTATATTTCTTCTTATTATTATTTCTTTTAATATGCTCATGACACAAACAAACTGTGATTTCGATAAATTCCTACTCAAATGTTCCTGTGCCTGTGACATTCATAATTATGTCGCGATCGTAATTACTATTTCACCTCACCTAACATTCCAGTATTTGTTTATTTTAATCACAATAGGTATGTGTCCTTCATACATTATTCTGATATTCTGTTCTTTATTTTCTCTTGAATTCGTAATTATATTATTCTGGAATAAAACATGTTGATCTGAGTCTAACGAAATAGACTGTCAATCGTTCAAGAATTTGTTCGTGTCAAAAGATATTCAATATAACAATCCAATCTTTTTAATATCCCTGACTTGTTCGAGTCATAGGATTAAGACGGTACTTATATTGTCGCATAATCGAGCGAGTAAGAATTTGGTTTCTTTAGATAGATTCCAAATTATTTTTGTCATGAGAATTCAAGATAATAATATTTACATTCAAAATATTACTTAGTTCTGGAAAGGATCGAAGATGATACATAACTGAGATTTCTATATATACACAAAGATGGATTTAGATTATTAAACGTAATATATAATACTCATCGTTCATATTGAGACAAAATATCAAGGAAGGTATACGATCGAATATAGATATAGAATTGTGCCGAAAATACTCTTGACATATATACGGATATAGATTCAATTAAAGATTTTCACGAAAAAGGACACCAAAGGTGGAGTTAAATATGTTTCGGTAAAGTAATACAACCCTGGTTCTATAGGATTTTTATATTTTGAAATAAAATTTCTAGGGAAAATTTTAAAATAATAATACTGGTTAATGTTGATATCAAAATACTTAAATTCTTAATAAACGAATTTCTTATTATGGATTTAGAAAAAGTGAAACAAAATAGATTTCTCAAAAACGTTAAGGTTAAAATTTTAATGTTTAAACGAATCATACGGGATTAGTTGCTAATCAAAACGTGATAGTCAAATTGAAACAGATTCTGGGAACATTTTAATAATGTATGGAGTATCAATAATAGATTTTATAAAAAGAAAATTATAATATTGACGGATTTTCTTGACCTTATAAATTTGAATAAATCGTTTATTTAAAATTTTAAACGGAGGGGTATTTATATATTTTTACTTAAAACTGAAATACTGGTTTAGTATAAAAATAGTAATGACTAAGAATAAATTCAATAAACTTCAGAATTATACTGAAAAGATTTAAAACATTTTAAATAATCGCGGAATATATTTGATCTTTGATTAAATAATCGAGGGAAATTCTTTAGAAACACAATATTTATATGTCTCTAGCATATCGGATTTTATAAAAATTTCAGAATTTACGGAGTAAACATATATTCTTGGAAACTTGATCATAGGAATGTTCAAGTTGGAGAATAAAATTTATGTTCTATTTATGAATATTTAGGATAACCATAAGGTTAACGATCTGAATAATTATTGAGACTCGAATAATTCGATAATTTATACGGAATTTCTGGAATATACGACGAATGATTATAACTCAATGAGTTTTCTAGAGAGTGAAATACGATTTCTAAACTCTCGAATAAGCTGATTAGATAATCGAGCAATAACTTTTGTAATTTTTAATATCTATTTATATATATACTTCTATAACTTTCATCATTTTAAATCTGGATTTGTTTTCTGATTTCTTTTAATATATCTGGTTTATTCTTTCTTATTTCTTATTTCTTATAGCCTTAATATCCTGTAAGATTTCTCAGAAATTAAATGTGCATGTAAATTCACAGTTGTGTACAAAATTGTCAATTTACCCCACATAATCATTCTAGTAATATCCTGTAATGGATTCGTTTTGATTTCTAGTAAACTGTTATGGTTCTCACCAATTTTATAATGGTTTGGCATTTAGGTACCCAAAATTTTATCATCTGATATTCTTTTAATTTATATATATATTTCTAATCAAAATTTCTTTTAGAAGACATTCTGGTAAATCCTGGATTAGTAAAGACTTCAAGACTGTCATTAGGCGCCGCTCTGATGATGCCACCTGTAACGACCCTGGCTATCAGAGCCGGGTGGTCGGGTCGGGTTCAAAGCTACGCAGCGGATTCGGATCATAACAGTCTTTACTCTTCCAGGATCCACGTCAACATATCTGTTGGGTTACCTGAACACATGCCAAAAATAGTTTATGTCAACATAAAGTTGGTGAGATCGTGTATTTTATAAAGTGAATGGCCAGTTCGTTTATTGATAATTCTTTTATATAAAACATTCTTTTATAAAACATTCTTTTATAAAACATGTTTTACAGTTATAATTCTGAAGGGGAAAATATATTCTATTATACCAACTCTATTATATATCAATTCTATTATATTTCAATTCTATCATATCAATTATATTTCGTGTCATTCCTATCGATGGTACCACTCTGTTTGTGATAAAATACCTGTTCCTGTCCTCTACTTGGACAAGAATGGTTTTGGTCCTCTACTTGGACATTCCTACCCTCTACTTGGGTAAGACTGGTTCTTTTTCTCTAGCTGGACAAGAAAGGAAATGGCGGATACCGGCCAGTACTGTCCTCGTCGTTTCTATGTCCCCTTTTCTATTATATTTCTTTTATTGATAATCTTTTTATTATGTAAAGCATTTCTATATTTTCTAATAAATGACATGTATTCCCCCGAAAACACTTTAATAAAACAGTAAAAGTGGGGAGTTCACGATACTCACAGGTTTGCGTATAATCTTCTATAGTCTCTCTTATTACAATTATATGTCATATATATATATATATATATATATATATATATATATATTGATACGTTTTACGCGTGGGATTTGTTAGATTGTAATACTTAGGATATATATCATATATACACTTATACATATAGCAACCGGTATATATTAGATAGTCCTAAACCCGGGGTTCATTATTGACACGACACGGACATCCTAAATCTAGCTGGCCATTACAGCTTGGCACTCGAAACTAATAAAGCTGGCCATTACAGCTTGGCAGATCTAAACTAACAAAAGAATAGAAAATATTATTATTAACCCAAGTCTAGTATATCGTTTTATATATCGAATCGTATATATATAAACATATATATTTTATATATGTTTATTATTCTCTTATTATTATTATCAAATCCGTACGTTCCCGTATTATATATATATATTCGTATAATTCTAGTAATCTACTCCGGGTTATACTGGGCCGGTTTCTGTTCCTGTTGGTGACCAAGTCATTGAGTTGACTCGGTATCTGGCTCGAATTTGTTAATCGATTAATGGTACCTCGCAATCAAATATAATCACCATATCAATAATAGATTATAAGATTGTAACCAATTAATCCAATAGAACTATATTTATAATAATTACAATCGGACACTCACCAGGTTATTATCGGAACTTAATCGAAGATTAATCCGGACCTTTAGTTATAACAATATTCTCTTCTTCTAACTCCCATCTCTTAATAACTGAGAATAGCATCACTTAATGGTTAATACAAATACTCAAATGATAGTTGTATATTTCATACCATATATTAACCGGCTTCTTATCAGGATTGGAATATGAACAGACAATAACCGGACCTGACCGGAAATATAATCGGGCTCTGATCAAGATCATGTTCAGTTCCGCTTTTCTCCTGTTCATACATACATACAACACCACACACACACATCGATGGGTGTGTGTGTGTGTGTGTGTGTGTGACAGTAATATGATGAAAGGGCAATCAATGGGTTTTATAGGCTGCGAAGAAATTAACACCTGATGACCATGGGTTCTCGGATGGGTTCGGTTGTCAGACGACAGTCACCCAAAACCGGTGACTGTCTCGGCTTCGATAAACAGAAACAAAGGAACAGGTTCACGAGTTGGACTATGATGATGGTTTGATAATAAAGAGTTATCGGGTTAAATCAGAACAGGGGGAGAGGTGATTACCGGGTTGTTATCAGGAACAAAGGAGGAGGGTTCGGTTAATTATAACAGAAACAAATGGTTATTATCGGGTGACATCGGACATAACCGGAATCCTGACCGGAAACTAACTGGACCATCAAACAAACAGAGGAGAACATGGTTTGGTTTAGGCTCGGTGACCATGGATTAATATCGGAACAAGGCTTGGGTTGGGTTCGATGGTTCATAACAGAAACAAGGTGATGGTGGTGGTTATTGCTTATGAACAAGGAATCAGATTATCGGGTTTCATAATTCAGATAGAAGAGAGGGTTGTGGTTCTCGGAAAAAGAGGAGGATTGTGCTTACCGGAGAAGATAAGACTGCGGCGGCGGCCGGAGAGGGTGACCGGCAGCAACGGAGGCGGCAACGGCCGCCATGGCTGTCTGGTGACCTTGGTTTCCTTAGCTGCCTTCGACACACACAAGTATGTGTGTGTTCTCGTGAGTTTTAACAGAGAAGAAACAAGAAGATGGGGGGGTTTTTATAGGGGAACATAATTGGAGGGTGTTTGGTTACAGGCATAACAGCTCACTTGAGGGTGTTTGGTGCTGAATTTAATAGCAGGATAAGGGGTTTTTGGCTGAAATAATAAAATTAATTTTATTATTATTTTATAATCGGGTGGTTGGGTACGACCCGGCTCGTTTACGAGACCCGTAACACTCGGGGTGTTACAGTGGCGGCGATGGTGGTTTGTGATGGTGATGGAGGTGGAGGTGGTGGTGAGGTTGGGATTATGATGGTGGTGGTGATGGCTGAAGAAGAATAGACCGGAAAAAGAAGGTGGGGGTTAGGGAAGAAGAAGAGTGGGTGGGGTCTACTTAATTTATTTTTTTGTTTATTTTAATAATATGGGTATTTGTGTCATTTTACATGATTTAACTGAAAAAGTTAACGATGTTAGCTGTTAAGGACCACAAGTGTTACGAAAATACAATCATTAGGATCATGTTTGTAATTATTAAAGTCTAGGGATCAAGAGTGCAAAATTTACAAAGCACATAACCAACCAATCAATTCACTCTAAATTGTTTCTTGAAGTTTTGATATCCTGTTTTGAAGGTATATATTGACCATAGAGAAAGTATACGATATAAAGTTTATTAACGTGGGAAGCATAAGAAGCCACCAGATGATGCCATGTGTCATATTAACCAAACCCCAGTTAACCTATCCAAACTATAATTAATCTTAATATCAGTTAAACCCAAGGGCATTACAGTCTTATGTACACGTAACTGATTTTTTCAATCTCGTTCGATTCAATTATAATCGAGAATAATTCTATTCAGGATTCAATTCATGATCGATTATATATTTTAGATTGACTATCTAATCAACTAACGATTCAATCAAACCCAATGTTATTTTCGATTATAAGGATGCTCTGTTTTTCGATCGATCAACTTTTTTTTAAACGATTGATTTTTTGAGAGAAAACCCACCACTTGAAACATGCTCTGTTTTTTTTTTTATCAAAAAACAGAGCATGATAATGAAGAGAAAGAACTGAATGTAATTAGTGCGTTAAAAATTTGTATCCAAAATGACAAATGGTGCGTCCAAATTTTGTATCTCAATATAATGAGTGCGTCCAAATTAATGAATTCCATTACTCCAAGTAAATGAATGCGTCCATGAATGTTTATACATGTACAAGATTAACTAAACTGCAAATATAATGAGTGCGTCCAAATTAATGAATTCCATTACTCCAAGTAATGAGCTAAAATCACTTACCTTCATTTGTTTTTTATATGCTTTTGCATCATTCAGTGAAGTAACAAAGTGATAAAAGCCTCATGGAATGTAACTTAAAGCAAAAAGGAGGGGAAGTAATAATAATATTTGCATAGAATTGTTTCATTTGTGGATGCAGCTTATTTTTTGTTTGGACGCACTTATGTTGTGTGTTGGACGCACTTTATTTTTTGAGGGGAGGTTGGATGCACTTATGTTGGACGCACTTATATTTTGAGGGGAAGTAATGTTATTTTTATACAAAAGAATTTGGAAGTGCGTCCAAAGATTTGCTAATATTATTGCTTCTGGTCTGCAGCTTTTACTTATTTTACTTATTTGTGAAGTGCATTCATGTGTCACTTGCTTGGATTGGAGTGACATGAAATTCTCGTTACTTACAGGAAGCTGCCACATACGCAGAATATGATGTCATACACCCCCAAATTTGATGTCACATGATGTATAAATCCTAAAACCCAAAATAAAACACAGGTCTCTGTTTTTAACTCAAAAAACAGAGCATGATGATCATACCAAATCAATCATCTACCAAAATCTCAACAACAAAATATAATGCTCTGTTTTTCAAGTTCAGGCAAAATTATGTATATATATGTTCCTATCATGTAGTTATCACTTACCCAAACATAGAATAAAATAAAGGGTTATAGGATTCATACACCACGTGACATCAAATTTGGGGGTGTATGACATCATATTCTGCGTATGTGGCAGCTTCCTGTTGGTCTGTGATGTGAGCCAGGGTGTATGAATCCCAATTATAGGGTGTATGGTTCCTAAATACCTTTATTTTTTACAAGAGTGCGTCCAAACAAACAATGAGTGCGTCTGTTGTCTGTATTTGATAACAGATTTGTGTTTTATTTTTTACAAGAGTGCGTCCAAACATACAGTGAGTGTGTCTGTTGTCTGTATTTGATAACAGATCTGTGTTTTATTTTTTACAAGAGTGCGTCCAAACATACAGTGAGTGCGTCTGTTGTCTGTATTTGATAACTACTTACTGTCTTTTTTAAACGCACCTTATAATATAATAGAATTATAAGGTGCGTTTAAACATACAGATTTTGATTGTTCTTAATCTGAAACTTTTTCAAATCCATTTTTTTTCTTTAATTCTAATTATATTTATTAAAATCGTATGTTTATATGAATATTATATGGGTTGATTGTGTTTTTTGAATAGGATTAATCTGATTTTAAAAATTCTATTGTAATCCTCTGTTTTTTGAATTATCTGCAAATATGATCTGTTGTTGATTCAATTCAATGTTTTTGATTGTGTGATGATTCTGAACATTTAATCGGTTTGAAATAATGTTTAATCTTTGAAAAAATTTTGTTTGATTTTTATGTTTCGATCAATTGTTTTAATCTCTGTTGTTACGATTTCTGAAAATTTAAACGCGTTTTTCCCTAATTTACCCCTGGTTATCTTAACTGGAGTATGATTAGGTTTGTTAATTACCATCTTGCCACCGCCTAAATCCAATAGCTCAGAAAGCTTCTTACGCTTCTTACGTTAAGACGCTTTGTACGTTATCTCTTCCCTTGACCATATACATGTTAAAGTGAAAAGGACGAGAGGCAGCGCATAATGGGCCACATATATCACCCTTTTCAACCTCATAATCTCATTTTTGTCTATTTTGATCTCATTTTAATCTCACAATTAACAAAGAAATATTGTATAAGAAAAGGAAAAGAATAAAACTTCTTGCACGATTTTGAATCCTTCTTCGTAATTTTGTTTTTTTATTTGATTATAAGAATTTTAATTTATTAATATAACATTAGACGTCACATTTTATACAATATTTCTATGCCATGTCGTTTATAGGGTCATTTTTAAAGAATTCTTTATGGCATTTGAAAGCGTGTTGAGGTGTGTAACCGTATGTCGGTATACATAAACTGTACCACAAATATGTACATGTATAATAGTGTGAAAAGACCTCCAAGTCCCTACGATGGTGACTTAAGCTTTGGGATCGTGCTACATAAAGTGGACCTAATATTTTGTGTATGTTGTTCAAACTCGAAGTCTTACCTCATCTTAAATATCTCACCAACATATTTTTGTCATCCTAGATGTGGAATTGTGGATGAGAAAAGAGCTCAATAGCAACGCGTGTTTAGTTTTGGAGCATTTAAAGGAATGGGCGACCCCTTATAAATCTCCACTTGGGTAAACAAAAACAAGTCTGAGTTAGTTGAAGGCAAAATGGACAATTTTTGTTGGTATTAGTGACTGGATGTTACAACCCAAACATGCTTATTATGATGTTCTCGTCTCCTTCCAACCAAAGTGCCCAAAACACGTTGGTGTTGTAACACACTGCCACACTGGGCATATCCCACATTGTCGTGGAAAATACAGACGGGCTTCATAATAAATGTCTCGCCTAAGATATCATCATGTTTCTAACGTATTGAATCATTGATTGTGAATGAGATGATAACTTCATATTTAAGCGTGTTTGGATGGAAGCAATAACAATATCAGCTCTATGGAAATTTCTACTTGAACAAACAAAACAAATTAGAGAGCTTTTTGAGAGTAAAATGAAAAATATTTATTTGTATGAGAACCATACGTGAGACTAAACTAGGAGAGAGATACATTTATCAGGAGTTACACTGTCACCACCTCTCTTGTTTTGGATACATTACTGTCAAATTTATCTATATATACTTAGATTTTGATTTACATAATGCAATCCTTTTAAAATACTATTAAGTTATTGTTTTAATAATTTGTTTTTTCTTAAGAAAAGGTATTCGGGTCATAACTCATAAAGGTGTTTAATTATGGGCCATATGTTTGGGGTCATGTGGACAATTCTGGTCATAAAGATGTTCAATTATGGTCCATATGTTTGGGGCCATGTGGACCAAGCTTGATCATGGATTCATGGCTCGTATAAGATAGGGTCCCATATTAAAATGGGTTGGACAAGTATTAGATATTCTGGTGTCTTGTATTCATTGTTTAATAATTTTCATACCCAACAATATAAGTATATAACCATGACATATTATTTGTCGGCAATGATTAAAATGGATAATATTATACAAGGAGCATAAAAGAAGTGTTAAAAACTTTGGTTAGTTTTACACTGTAGAATTAAACACCCTTGCCCTTACACATTGTTGTTTCCCTGCTTTGCATATTATATACTTGGATTGGATTTGGATGAACAATAATATGATTGAGTATGCACATCGAATGTGCAGGGACTCATGTTCTAAAACAGAGGATGGGGAAGTTTGATAAACACGCACAAACTAATATTATTCCCACATACATACAAATGAAACATAGTCGGGTATTTATACCCTCACATACGACGGTTATTTAACTAACTTATTAACCGACATGGTTTTTCTAAGTAACCGACATAACTATACATAATTGGCGCCAAACCTGTCGTTTGACTTTCTTGTTTGACTTTGATAATACTTCTAAGATAAATATTACTTGATTATTTCTTTTCCAACATTCACTCCCCTAATCAAGTAATCTTAATCTTCTTTACTCTGTTTCTTGTCCACCTTTGTTTATGCAGTCCTTTTCTTCTTCTCTTGTTTAATCTTGAACTGATCTTCTAATCTTCTATCTTTGATGAAGAAATTTTGAAATTTTGTGAAATTGATGTTAAGAGGATTTTCACAATTTTTTCTTTCTTCAATAATAGCCCTCACGGCTTTCCAACGTTGATCCTCACGATTAAATCTTACTTCGGAGATTAACGGTGTCTTTCCTCTACACTCGTCTTCTTTATCCATATCATACTTCACATCGGAGATTAACGGTGTAATCTCACTACACTCGTCTTCTTTCTCCACACAATAAACATCTTCTTATTTCTCTCTAATATTGAATACACTACGAGTTCTTGATAGAAATTCCGGTCTTCTTCTATTTACTGGAAACTTGGCCGGAAAACGGTTCCTATCCGTTTTTGTCTTTGAATCTGTTACGGCCTTCTTTTGACTGCGTTTTTCTGATTAATTGATGATAATAACATAGTATAAAACAAACATACAATCTCTGTTGTTCGATTTCGTTTATACTATAACTTCCAATCAGTTTTGCAAAAACAGAGGATCGGATCTTTCTCGTCACAGGTTTCTTTCTTCTTTATCTTTATCTTCCCAGGAACGTCTCGCTCTGATACCAATTGTTGTTTCCCTGCTTTGCATATTATATACTTGGATTTGGATGAACAATAATAGGATTGAGTATGCACATCGAATGTGCAGGGACTCATGTTTTAAAACAGAGGACGCGGAAGTTTGATAAACACACACAAACTAATATTATTCCCACATACATACAAATGAAACATGGTCGGGTATTTATACCCTCACATACGACGGTTATTTAACTAACTTATTAACCGACATGGCTTTTCTAAGTAACCGACATAACTATACATAATTGGCGCCAAAACCTGTCGTTTGACTTTCTGGTTTGACTTTGATAATACTTCTAAGATTAATATTACTTGATTATTTCTTTTCCAACAATGTAACTTATCTCCTGGGACTTGCATGGGATGATCATTTTCCAATCAATACAAAATTAATGAAGTTTTGTGTTGTCTTGTCTAACCTGTTTGATCAAATGACTTGTGTTTGGCTTTTATTAGCACCCATTTAACTTAACACACGCACACACACACTCACACACACACACACACACATATATATATATATATATATATATATATATATATATATATATTATAATATCAGTCGTTAGTTTTTTATGACCCCTTTAACATGTTTAGAACCTTGCAACCTGTTTACTATGATGCCAGTTGATTAAAACATTAATAGCTACAACCCATTAAACACGTTTAAATAAAAGGTCACATAAAGGGTGTGTTGACAAAAATGAGAATCAAGTCCATAGATGGGGCATATGATCTAGAACTAGAAGGCATATGGGTTGTTAGATTGTGGACCCACTGGCAAGCCCATCATGCTCAAAGCTAAATGTGAGCCTACGATGGTGGTGGTTGTAGAGACCGTGGCAGTGGTAGATGTCACAAGGATGAAGAAGGCAATGGTGATGACTGTGGCGACGATGGACAAGGTGCCATACTTCGAATGTTAATATGTAGATTGAGATTTACTCGACGCATGTCATGTAGTGTTGTACATGAGATTAAATGAAATTTAAGACATGATTGGGAACTATAAGTATATGAAACCTTTATCACAACCATGTAGGGTATACATTCTAAGAGGATAGAAACAAAGGAGATAAGGGGGAGAGTTCATGATGTCCGCTTTAAATGGTAATCATGCTTTAATATGAATATTTCACATGAAAGTTTTTTTGCATTCTATTGACATATATAAGCAGTAGCAGTTCCAAGAATTTTTTCAGTGGGTTCCTTTTAGTAGATTCTCACTAATTTTCTTCAAGTCATACAGGGTTCTAATAAAAAAAATTTCAAATTGAGAACCCACAAAACAGGGCTTGATCCGCCACTATATATAACACAAGTAACATGAAAACTTTTGGCAAATACCATGCCTAAAGAAATAGACACAATGTGTGTTTTAGAGTAATATATTTTAGTTTCATGGGAATGCCAATAATACTCAACAAGACGTTAATTAATAATATGTTTTAAAACAAGATCTCAAACAAAGAAACGAGTAGGCTTCTTTGAAAAGCAAAAGTAGGTTTGGGTACAAATAGAAAATAAAAAAATAGTGGATACTAGCTTGAATATAAATTAATCTAAGTATTTAGTATGGAGGGTTTTCGTGTAAACTTTGATATCAAAACTAAAATCATGATTAAATGTCGAAGTATGTTGAACCATCAATAAATGTGTTTTGAATGAAAATGGAATACAAAAGCAATGACGTTTTAAAATTCTCAAACCAAAACAATAAAATATACTAGTAGAGTGCCCGCGCGATGCAGCGGAGAACACAAACACTTCTAAGGGTGTGTATGGTTCGGTTAAGTTCGATTATTAGCCTCAAACGAAACTAAAATAAAAAATCATCAATTAATCAATCTTATTAAACAATTGGTTCCTTGGTTCGGTTAGTATTGTTAGGTAATCGGTTTTTAGTCCGGTTTAGTTAATTTTAGTGAATAACAAAAACAAACTTTGGCTAAATTTTTTTGCCTAGAAGTACATGAAATTGAGGTATAAATACACGAAATAGAGGTAAAAATAGGCATGTAAATGAACCGAATGTTCACGAGCTGTTCATGAACTTGTTCGGCGAGAAGTTCCTTTTTGTCGTTTATTTAATACCGAACAAACACGAACAAAAAAATTTGTTTGTTTAGTTAATTGAACGAACATGAACAAACGGTGAGTTTGTCCATTTCCTAATCAAAGGAGAATACATTTTTTTTTTGAAAGATGAACTTCATTAACACCAAAAAACGGGTAATCTCCAAGCTAGAGATAACCCCAAAACCAATACATCAAGTCACTTCAAAGTTACACCAATCTTTTCAAACTAACCCACCCTTCTTCGATCTACTATTGAACCAAAGAAAACTTACCGATTTAACGTCCGCCACAATCTTTGCCACGTTGACCTTAGCCTGCGCGAACAACACTTCATTCCTGGTAGCCCAAATCTTCCAGCAAGTTAAAACAATAATGCCGAAAACCAACTCTTTCTTCGAACCCGAAAGCTGCATGTGATCAACAAGCTCTAAAATATCCTTGACAGTGAACGTGAAAACGGGAGGGATTTTGAGCCAAAGATGCTCTATAGTTTCCTCAACCTCACCACAAAGATTACATAAACCATTGCCAACTTGAACGTTCCTACGTATGAGAGCCGACGTCGTTGGGATCCTATCCAAGTTAGCCCGCCACATAAACACATTACATTTACTTGGGAGCCAATTACACCATTTATAAACAAACCTCCCGTCGTTCGAACCCATACTAGCTAACCAAAGACGCGCTTCCTTCACCGAAAAAGAACAATTATGACCAACGTTCCATCTCCAAGTGTCACTTCTATTACTAAGCCGAACCACCGAAATCATTCTATGACAAGAAACTAGCTCCGAAACTTCTACACTAGAAGCAGGATAACGTTTCCAATCCCATTGGATAATTCCCACATCACCAAGTCTCTCAACCACTTTACACCATTTATTTTTTTCGAGGCGGAACAAGTTCGGAAATAAATCTTTTAAGGGCTCATCATTAATCCACGTATCCAACCAAAGTCTAATATCAAACCCATTCCCGGGAGACCCACGAATCATATAAATAAAACTAGTACCTTGCACCTTGGTCGCATATCCCACTTTGACCAACTTACTCCACGACCCTGTCGATTGTTTGTTCCACGGCACAATATCCCATCTTGTAACACCCCAACCGATGGCGGAAACATCGAGGTGTTACGTAGTGACGATTGTTCAATAGCTCATGGACTAAAAGTGTAAATATTGATACATTGATTAAATAGTTTATTACATTGAAATGAAATACAACGATTCTAAATGCCAACTAATTTGAAATACAATGAATCAAAATCTAAATATAAATCCGAAAGCTTAAAGAATGCATCTCAAAATAACCTGAAACATGTACAAAATAATTTGGTCAATACAAAAATTGTATTGGTGAGCATACCCTGTTTGAAAATATAGTAGGAAAAGTGTTTAGCAATTCATGTGCGGTACCATTTGCAATTATGTAATAAGTAATATCCGTTCAAAACAAAACCTGAGAATAATGACTAACACATGACTAACCAACTGAATAATGAATTAACAAGACAATGACCAAGATTCTCTTAACAGAGTCTCAAGGGGGTATACCATAGTACTATTCATTGAAAAGCTAGGCCGCCCAGCGGTTAATGATTTTGACAAGTCATAGACACACCAATTAACATAAAGCAAACACACATGAGAATTGCATTAAGTATAAGAAATTGAAACTTGATTAATATATAGGTACATGAGTCACCCCAAAGTAGTAAAACAGTAAAAAGGGGAAAGATATACTCACATGTAAGCGAAAAGCAAACGAAAGCATATAGCAACCATGTAGCAAAGTCTGAAGATGTTTATATGCATCACGCTACCCATGCCCTAAAGTATACATTATCACTTTAAGATTTATTTGAGTGTTTCTAGCGTGCATGTTGGTTACGTATCCTATTCACCCAACTAAACTGATCATGATTTACCAGTTACGTTTCCAAATGTTTTAACTCAACGACGGTTGAAATATAGTGTAAAACTTCTTGAAAATATACATTTATATGGAATATATATATATATATATATATATATATACCAAAAAAATGGATAAGTGTAGTGAACCAATATTTAGTTCCTGTGAAAAATTAACATCGTGTATATGTATATATATTTTGACATCAAAAGTAATTATTATTGTGTGTACATATATGTTTGAAAAAAAATCATGAATGGAAGATTAGCCTTTATATATTGTTATAACAAAACATTTACTATATAAATGTGTTGGGTGACAAGATTCGTTCTAGAAAAATGTATATAAAATATAATCAAAAAGTGTAGATCAAAACTATACCAAAAATTAATAGGAAACAAGGGTTTAAGACTTGATACTTGAAGGCTTTGAGATTGAACTTGTGAACATAAAACTTGAAATGGAATTGATGAGAGAGACAAAAATCTATAATTTACTCTTGAACCTACCTTTTCATTGTTGTAGGATTAAGTTTTGAAAACATCAATTTAGTTATATAGATATTGTTGTTGTATCAGTTTCCGTTGACGAAGAGTATTAACTAAATAAATTATCATAATGAGTAAAACCATTTTATAATTTGTATAAATTATGATAATGAGTACAACCGTTTTGTAAGTTACATATTCATTCTAAATAGGCATTTGTATTAATCTCAAAACTATATAATAATGTTGTACATAACGGGTTGGGAATAAATGAAAACATAAATACGCCAACTTCATGGCTCATTTTGTTCAATGTAGAAATCATCGTGAGAAAAGAAAAAAAATTTATTAGTTTTGACGATATGATTTAAACAAAGTCTTTGAGGTTTAAATTATTAAATGTTACACATAAGTCTAACTGAATAAGAAAAATACTAGACTTAAAACAATACTAACAAACCATTACAATAGTATATCGGTATTTGCCAAAAAAATGAGTCAGTCTTCAAGTAATAATTTTTAAAACGGGAGATGGTTCGGTTCGCTAACCTTAATAAGATGACGGGAAGGTGTTTGCGAGATTTATTTGTCAAATTAGTTTGAGTGAGCAAATGATTTTGGTGGTTTTAAAATGACATTCAATTGGTTGTAGGTTATTTGTTTAAAACCATTTAATGGTATTCAACACGCTAGCGGGTATGGATTCGGAAAGAACGACGGTTTCTTAGAAGTTGACAACCAATTTCCATTTACGTTTTATAGATTAAAAACTTGTATAGAATTGTTACTAATACCCATTTTAAATCCTAATAAATATCATTTAAGATTTCGGAGTTTACAAAGTAGTAAATAAAAATTCATTGATTTAAATATGAACTTTTATAATCAATTCGATTTACGGGGACTCGAAGTGTAATTACAATAAAAAAACTAAGGGCTAAAATTGAAAACTTGCTAAAAGATGAGGGTGACGGATGTCACACATCTCCTATTAGACACATGGAACACTACAATAACTCTCTTCCAAAGAGCCCCATCTTTAGTTTTGAACCACCATAACCATTTCAGAAGCATCGAGTAATTGCAATCGGACAATTTACTCAACCCCAATCCACCGTCTTTTTTTGGTTTGGCAACATTATCCCAAGCGACCCAATGAATTTTACCAATCTCATCATTCCCTCCCCCCAAGAATCTTTTTATTAACCCTTCAAGCTTGTTAATAACCGCCACCGGAGCTTTATAAAGGGAGAAATAATAAGACGGAATACTCTCTAACACAGACTTAGCTAGCACCAATCTCCCCCATGGATAAAATTCTAGCTTTCCAAGTGGACAAGCGTTTTTTGAAAACTTGAACCACTGGCTCCCAACTATTTATACGATTCATATTCCCACCCACTTGAACCCCCAAATATTTAAAAGGTGTCTCACCCGACTTGCATCCCAACCAGGAAGCTTTCTCACTGACCATATCCATTGTAATCCCAACACCATAAAGAGTAGATTTGTGGATATTAATCCTCAAACCCAAACATAAATGAAATATCCGAAGGATCCTCCTCAAGGATTTAAAATTAAAGTTCGACCACTCACCCATCACCATAGCGTCATCAGCTTAAAGAAGATGAGACATCACTGGCCCTCCATTTGGAAGATGCACCCCATCGAAACAGCCAAGATGGCACGCCTTCCGGATAATACTAGAAAACGCTTCCATGACAAAAATAAATAAAAATGGAGAGATAGGGTCACCTTGTCGAATACCTTTACTGCAAGAAAACTCAAAGGGAGGAGAGCCATTCACAAGAACCGAAGACGCGACGGAAGATAAAACACCATACATCCAATTACACAATATCGGCGGAAATCGCATCTGACGCATAATGGACATCAAGAACTCCTAGTTAACGTTATCGTAGGCTTTTTCAAAATCTATCTTGAACATAAATAATTCTTTCCCCCGACGCTTCGCCCACGACATAATTTCACTAATCATCATAGGACCATCCAAGATATATCTACCCGCCAAAAAGGCCGACTGAGTTTCATGAGTAACCGAATCCATCACCGTCTTCAATCTATTAGCCAGGACCTTAGAAATCACCTTGCTAACCACTCCAATCAAGTTAATCGGACGATACTCTCCTAAACTCACCGGATCATTCACCTTCGGCACTAGAGTAATGAAAGAAGACCCCACCCCCCGATTGATTCTACCCGTATCTTGAAACTGTAGGAAAATCTTCTTAAAATCTTCTTCGAATAAAGACCAATACTTTTTGATAAAACGAAAATCGAAACCATCCGGGCCCGGCGCTTTATCACTACCACAATCAAACACCGCTTCCTTAATTTCCTTGTCAGAGAACGGAATTACAAGCGACTCGGCTTCAGCATCAGATAACGTCTTCAAATCATGACATTCTAAGTACGGGCGCTCCTCTATATCTTTAATGAATTTGTTCCTGAAAAAAGAAAACACTTCACGTTTAACAAAAGAGGGTTTAGAGATCCAAACCCCGTTAACGGATAACGCCGGAATGAAGTTTGAGACCCTTCTTTTGTTGACCACCCCATGGAAAAAGCTAGAAGTCTCGTCGCCTTCTCTAGCCAATCTAACGCGAGCCTTTTGTCTCAAATCTTTGCTTTTAAATTCCTCCAATTCCTTAATCCGCATTTTGCCTTCCCAAAATGTCCACTGCTCCTCTTCCAATAAATCACGGCATTCAACTTCCTTATCCAAATCTTCCAACTCTAACATGATGGTATGTTGTTCCTGTTCCTCCATAGCTAAAACGGCTTTTTTCCATTCCAATATAGAATTATGCAAGTGCTTGAACTTGTTCATTAAACGCACATCCGGGTAACCAGACCCTTGAAAACTCGACGCCGCCCCTTTAATCATGTCATCAAACCCAACACGATCTAGCCACGAGTTAAAAAACCGGAAAGGTTTAGGCCCAAAGTTCCGGTAAGCAACTTTGAGCACCAACGGACTATGATCTGATTTTTCCCTCGCTAAAGCTCTATACTCCTCAGATGGCCAGTCATTCAGAAAATTCAAGGACACGAAAATCCTATCAATCCTTCTACATTTATTCCCCGAGACGAACGTGAACTTGCGCCCTTTTAACCCATTCTCGTGCAGCTCAACCTTGTCTAAAAAATCGTTAAATTCATTAGATAAGGCAATATTAAACTTAGTATTTTTCCTTTCACTCCTATCTCGAACACAGTTGAAATCGCCACCCACAAACTAGTAAGTCGAGTTTTGTAGCATGAACTGCTCCAATTCCAGCCAAAGAACTCTTTTGTCATTGATTTTTTGAGGCGCGTACACATTCACCAAACAAACATTCAAACCGCTACCTTTAATGACGCCATGAACCGCTAGGAAGTACCTATGCTTATGAACCGAAATTTTCTGGAAAATCTTTTGGTCCTAAATAGAAACAAGGCCCCCAGACCTCCCCGTGGCATCAACATTCTCAAATTCAAACGAACCTCTACCCCAAATCCTCCCCATATCCAGACCATTTAACGACGCCAATTGTGATTCTTGCAACATGATGAAAGAAGCTTCATTAATCACCCGAATGTTAGAGACTCACTCTCCCTTGTCACCCCTACCTATACCTCTAATATTAACCGAGATAATATTCATTGAGTCACTTCTTGAAAACCTTCATCATTCACTGCCTTCATAACCAAATTCTCAAATCTATCAATGTTCACCACCCCTAAGTCTTTAGCGAATTCGACTGTGTCCATAACCTCTTGTCTAGTAATCGCCTCCTTCTCTACAACATTTAACTTAGTCACATCAACATTAACCGATTCCTCAGGAATAACCCCACCTGGAACAACGTTCACGTTTAAATCTGGGGTGACAAAATCCTCCACCATGTCCACCTGAGCGTTCGAGTTAATGTCCACCTGAGCGTTCGAGTTATCTTGGTTCAAGAAAATAAATCTATCAATGTCAAAAATATCATTGTCCTCCCGAATTCGCTTCTTAGGCCTATCTTTATCGAGTGGGGATACCGATCTTCTCATAGCAGCTTTCTTTTTAGAGTATTTCCCACCCTTCCTTTTACTACTCTTAACACCCTTTTCATCCGCAACACCCCTCGCAAACACCCCATCGGGTGTAGAACTGTTCTCAACACCCACATTGTCAACCTGAGAATTAACAACCCCATTACCTTCCTCAATCTGTGTCGTAACTATAACTTCCTCTTCCTCCATACAATCCGACACACAATCCGGAACCCAATCCCCCATATCCTACTCCACCAAAACCACATAAGAAAACTGTTTCCAACCCACCTTACATCTACTAGAAATACGATCAATAATCTTAGGAACAATACCCACAAGAGCACAAGAAACGTCACCTTCCTCCAGAAACTGTACCGATTGAATAACCTCCCCAAACTTACCAGCAATATCGTCAAACACCTTCGGTTCAGCTAGGTGAATCAGAAAACCAAAGATTTTAATCCAAGCTATACGATCGACCACTAAAGACTTGTAACGCCTAGCTTTTCCCTAATATTATAATAATAATATTTTAATCATTAAACGATTTTAATTAATTAACAATAGTATCTCGTTAACAAGAAATACATCCTTATTTATTAACAAATTTAATTATTTAAATAACAATAACGCGTTGTAAGCGATAGGGTACCAGTTAATGGCACTTATCCATATAAATTTTAAACACGACTATAAATATATATAACAAATGTATAGTCTAAATACTCGTTTTAAGTCAGTTTATATAAATAAATTTAACAAAATAATTATTATAACAGTTAAACAAAACTATGTAATTGTCGAGATAAGAAACTATAACGGGTTCGTATACGCGGTGCCCGACCACCTAACCTACACACTAAAACCCTAACTATATAATCAACTTATCTTCATCTTCTCCTTCATTTCTCACAAACACAAAACCCTAGTCCCCCAAACCCCTTTCATTTCTTCCTGAAGAGCAGCAGCTACAACATGTAACCACCACCTTTAACCTCTCTAACCTTCAACTCCTCCTCTCCCTCAAGACCCACCGGCTGTAACACCCAAACCGATAGCGGAAACATCGAGGTGTCACGTATGAATGATTGTTCAGTAACTCATGGTAATACATAAGTTTAAATAATCCTTTATTTCATTACAGTATTGAATTACATTAAATATCTTGAATGACATCTAATACATCCAATAATTAAACAAAGCTTAAAACTTCAAATATCTTCTCAAGCTAGCTCTAGACTTCAAGCATCAGCATTTCCTGTTGAGTTTGGAAAATATGGGGGGGGGGTCAACTAGAAGTTGGTGAGAATACATAAGCCAAGCCAAGCAATTAAGTTTTATAAAAGTTTAGCAATTCATATGTCTAATGTAAGTTTAAGTCTACATGAATAAACATGAAGTGTAGTATGCACATAATCAATCCTCCGACAAAGTTTAGGTCCATCCCGCATCCACGGTTCTCCTTATAAAGTTTAGGTTCATCCCGCATTCACGGTTCTCCTTATAAAGTTTAGGTCCATCCCGCATTCACGGTTCTCCTTATAAAGTTTAGGTCCATCCCGCATTCACGGTTCTCCTTATAAAGTTTGGAACGATAACAATCTCCCGCGCTCCCCATAAAAGATGGTCAACGAATCTAGGTGGGATTGTCAATCCAATAGATCTATCACTGTATATCGCCGGCTTGGCCACAGCTAATGATTATGTAAGTTTAAGTTTAAGTCTAATAGTCTTTGTCTAAGTCATGAGGCATTAAAGTTTACAACTAGACATGTATGTAGAATTGCTTAAGTATAAAGTTTCAAGTATAAAGAATTGCATAAACAAGGTTATGTAAACTCACCTTAGCAAAGTGTTAAGTCTTGTGAAATAGAATAAGTGTAGTCCAACGTTGCCAACTATTACCCTATGTTTAAGGTAATAAATAAGTCTTTCTAGTTTATAAGTATTTTTAGGGTTCCTAATTTATTTGAAACGTAATAAAAGGAGTGTAACATAAATCATAAAAAAAAAACTAATCATAAAAAGTTTTAGTTAATTGTTTGATAAAACAAGTTCTAATGGAAATTGTTCAAAATATATAATCAATTGTATACGTTTATAGCAAAAAATAATAATTAGATTTTAATCATTTAAGGGCTTAGGATAATTATTTCAATTACAATGATTATCTAAAATGAGTTTCATATTAAGAGATTTACATGCTACGTAAATTGCAATGACCCTTTTATAACAGTATGTTTTTTTTTATTTCATAGATTAAAATAATTTAATAAAATTAGTTTGAACAAAAACTTATAAGTATTAAACTAGTACTAAAAAAATAGTTAATTGGATGACAAACATTAAATAATGTGATATGGGTTTATCATTTTAAATAATTATTAGAAAAAGAAAATGTTTTAAACTTCAAATAAGATGCAAAAGAAAAGTTGAGATATGAAGTTTATTTAGTATAAAAAATATGATAGTCCATGTGCCCCAATTATTAGTTTCTTAAACAACAACTTCCCAAACTTGACCAAATTAGGAACAAAGGGCACCTCAAACACGTCTTCATATGTGTGTTTGGCAGGAAGCTCGAGATCGAGAAAAAAGAATATAAGACTCACAGTGCCGGAGGAAGTGGCGGTGATGGCGAGCGCCAGAGATTAAGACCATTAAGGGTCGGTGGTCTGGAGTTGATGGTTGTTGGTTACCGGTGGCTTGTCGGGAGGACGGAGCGACGTCCGTTTGACACAAGCAGAAGGGAGGAGACCAAGAAGGTATGGAATGTGGTTCACGACGGTGGTGGATGTTGCGAAACCGCTAGTTCAATACGGGTTTGTAGACGGATTTATCCAGCACACGCCAACCCACAAGAGATCGATAGAGAGTTGGGTCAGGAAATGGTTGATATAAACTTTATGGTTCAACTTGTTTGTTTCATTTCTATACAAGACTATATATACACATACAAACACAACAAAGATATAGATAAAAGCTCCTCTAGACTTTGACTCAATAATTATACTTTGACTCAATAATTACACATAATTATTTGACTCAAGACTTTGACTCCAAGAATTATGTTGTCAAGACTTTGACTCTTGACTCAAGGCTTTGATATATATATATATATATATATATATATATGTATCTTGAAACGAATTTATATCTTCCTTGTTTGAGATTATAAATGTAATTGGAAAAATATTAGCTTTAAATAAGAAATAAAAAAAATCATTAGTTTGAATTAGAAAATAAAAACACCGTTTTATAAAATGACGATTTTATAAATACAATTAGGATAGGACATATGTCATGATTGAAGATTTTTTTTTTTTAAGTACAATGATAAAAGGAACTTAGAAAAATAGAGTGCACGGATAAAGATAAGAATACTTAGAAATAAATTAGACTTTATATCATGGATCGGGAAATACTTTGATGCAAAATAAATGGGAAAATTCGTGAGGTTACAGTCTCCCCTACTTTTAGAAACTTCGTCCCGAAGTTATAAAAAAAAACACCGGGTTGAGGGTGATTGGGTAGAAATTAGGGCAACTATGGTTTGGAAAATTTGTGTTAAGGCATGACATGAATTTATAGGTAACGGAATAAACTATTTCGAATAATTTGGTAAGAGGTTTTATAGGTGTGGGTTTTAAGGGTTGGATTAGGTTCGTCTAAAATAGCAAGGAGGATAAGAATCTAGCAAAACACTAAACTTTAAGTTTTAGGAATCTTAAAAAGAAATGCATGAGTTAATTGACTATAGAAATACTAAACAGGTAACTAGAGTTTATAATTGGTTATCTACCAAAAACCTTGATAGAATTTCACACTACCTTAATGTACCTGTAAATTCATGATTACGTTCCGGACCGTAATCACCAATTTTCCTTACATTAGGGTTTTGTGTCCTTCTATGATTCTAAACACACATGTAAGTAATGCAAAATAACCTTGTGATTGAATCGTATACAATGTATCCAAAAATGAGTCCAACTGTTGAGCAGGAAAAAGACTTCTACCAGTCAGTGAATAAGAACCTCTACCGATTGTTGAGCAGGTGGATAGCCTCTACCAGTCGTTGAGCAGGTTGTAGGGCCTCTACCGACTGTTGAGCAGGCATGATGACCTCTACCGATCGTTGAGTAGGTTATTTGGTACTCTACTAACTGTTGAGCAAGTACTTCATCCTCTATCAGTTGTTTGATTAAGTGTACCAATTATTACACACATGAATTGCAAATTGATAATATGTACATGTAAGCAATCAAGTATCAAGTATAGCATGCGAGTTGTAATAGAGTTGCCCTAGACAAGGTTAATGACTCTAGGTGTGTCTATAGCAAATAGTTTATATTCCATGACTTCTAGTATCAAATGTTCAAATATGGTAGATAATCGAATCCTCATGTATAACTAAGGATTAAGTTTGATGCAACACATAATCAAGTTTCAATAGTTTGGTTATCATAGGGATCAAGTTCATGTTCAAGAAGGTAAAGAATATGAATTTAGTTCTTGAGAGGATGATGAATAATCTCGAAGCAGAATCAAGGTTGTGAGAGATAGTGAATGTGAAGATAGTTGATAAAGAGTTTATTTTATAGTAAAGAGATTATGTAGCAGTGTAAATTGTGGGGCTTGAATAAAAGGTTAGAATCAAGTGTATGAGAAAACATGATTGTGGTATATGCCAAATATTGTAAAAATTTCGAACTAGTTGAAAATAAGTAGGGGTCCATGGGGAGTTGGAGATTAAATTTTTTGTTCATGAGGATGGAAGGATTTAAAAATTGGTTTAGTACATAAAAAAAGTCGTTAAATAGTACAAACTAAATGAGCTTTGATTATAATATTCCCATTAGTTGGAGATTTTAAACATGACATTAGGTTTTGAAGATCAAGGTTCTATTAAGTGATTTTTAATAGATTAAAGCATTATATAGAAAATCGTTTGTTATGCTAATAAATAGACATTTGAATTTAGAAATTAAGTTTGAGAACATCTTTTGACAAAAACCTGTATTTTTTTTTTCCGTAGTTTATAGGTGATAAAAATTTTGAAAAATATTTAGAAATCTTTAGTGTTGTACTAGGTGATGAAAATTTTGAAAATGTTGAAAAAGCTTTTTTTTTTTTTTTTTTTTTTTTTTGAACCCCTCGTCAAGATCAGGCTATGAGGTTATAGTTTTAAAATATATAATATGTTGAGAAAGGAAATAACATGATTTGGGTAGGGTGTTGAAAGTATTTAAACAAGTGGCTAAGATGGTAAGGTGAGGTGTGATTGTGAAATCCATTTATGATTATGAAGTGGGATTGATTTAGGCTGTAAAATTTTGGGATTTTAGAGCTTAGTTTTAAGGGAAGTGAGTGTAATCATTTATTCATTAATTAGAACGAATAAACGAAAACATTGACATATCAAAGCTTCTAAATTCTAATAACATAGTGAAGACATGCTTTAGCCTATAAGTGAACACTCATCCCGAGAATTCCCAGGTAGGCATCCGGGTCCCTCGTCTGATTGGGATTTATGCGCAATGCCATTCCTAGACAGAAAACTCAGAATACAGGCGTTCACCCTTCCAGATTGCACGTGTTCGTTATTAAAATCTAGAACTTCGACGGGATCTTCAAGGTAGTTCAGGTTAGGACTTGAGAATTCGTCCTATTAGTCTAAGGGTGAATCCAGTGATGGAGAATAATCGTCTTGTAGGGACTAAAGTAGAGATAAGAAGTAGGAGGGAGATAGAGAATAGAAACAAGTAGGGTTGCAAGTAAAAGGAGCAAGTACTGGTTAAAATCCTATGGTTATAGACTAGATTATTTTTTTTTTTCTAATAACCTAATTCCCTATAACCATGGCTCTGATACCAATCTGTAACACCCCAACCGATGGCGGAAACATCGAGGTGTCACGTATGAATGATTGTTCAGTAACTCATGGTAATACATAAGTTTAAATAATCCTTTATTTCATTACAGTATTGAATTACATTAAATGTCTTGAATGAAATCTAATACATCCAATAATTAAACAAAGCTTAAAACTTCAAATATCTTATCATGCTAGCTCTAGACTTCAAGCATCAGTATTTCCTGTTGAGTTTGGAAAATAGGGGGGGGGGGCAACTAGAAGTTGGTGAGAATACATAAGCCAAGTCAAGCAATTAAGTTTTATAAAAGTTTAGCAATTCATATGTCTAATGTAAGTTTAAGTCTACATGAATAAACATGAAGTGTAGTATGCACATAATCAATCCTCCGACAAAGTTTAGGTCCATCCCGCATCCACGGTTCTCCTTATTAAGTTTAGGTTCATCCCGCATTCACGGTTCTCCTTATAAAGTTTAGGTCCATCCCGCATTCACGGTTCTCCTTATAAAGTTTAGGTCCATCCCGCATTCACGGTTCTCCTTATAAAGTTTAGGTCCATCCCGCATTCACGGTTCTCCTTATAAAGTTTGGAATGATAACAATCACCCGCGCTCCCCATAAAAGATGGTCAACGAATCTAGGTGGGATTGTCAATCCAATAGATCTATCACTGTATATCGCCGGCTTGGCCACAGCTAATGATTATGTAAGTTTAAGTTTAAGTCTAATAGTCTTTGTCTAAGTCATGAGGCATTAAAGTTTACAACTAGACATGTATGTAGAATTGCTTAAGTATAAAGTTTCAAGTATAAAGAATTGCATAAACAAGGTTATGTAAACTCACCTTAGCAAAGTGTTAAGTCTTGTGAAATAGAATAAGTGTAGTCCAACGTTGCCAAGTATTACCCTATGTTTAAGGCAATAAATAAGTCTTTCTAGTCTACAAGTATTTTTAGGGTTCCTAATTTATTTGAAACGTAATAAAAGGAGTGTAACATAAATCATAAAAAAAACTAATCATAAAAAGTTTTAGTTAATTGTTTGATAAAACAAGTTCTAATGGAAATTGTTCAAAATATATAATCAATTGTATACGTTTATAGAAAAAAAATAATAATTAGATTTTAATCCTTTAAGGGCTTAGGATAATTATTTCAATTACAATGATTATCTAAAATGAGATTCATATTAAGAGATTTACATGCTA
This sequence comes from Ambrosia trifida, assembly GCA_028751855.1. Lineage (NCBI taxonomy): Eukaryota > Viridiplantae > Streptophyta > Magnoliopsida > Asterales > Asteraceae > Ambrosia > Ambrosia trifida. Next base: position 25,252,957 of record CM054123.1, on the reverse strand, counting down.
CGTAAATTGCAATGACCCATTTATAACAGTATGTTTTTTTTTTATTTCATAGATTAAAATAATTTAATAAAATTAGTTTGAACAAAAACTTATAAGCATTAAACTAGTCCTAAAAAAATAGTTAATTAGATGACAAACATTAAATAATTTGATATGGGTTTATCATTTTAAATAATTATTAGAAAAAGAAAATGTTTTAAACTTCAAATAAGATACAAAAGAAAAGTTGAGATATGAAGTTTATTTAGTATAAAAAATATGATAGTCCATGTGCCCCAATTATTAGTTTTAAAACAACAACTTCCCAAACTTGACCAAATTAGGAACAAAGATCACCTCAAACACATCTTCATATGTGTTTTTGGCAGGAAGCTCGAGATCGAGAAAAAAGAATATAAGACTCACAGTGCCGGAGGAAGAGGCGGTGATGGCGAGCGCCAGAGATTAAGACCATTAAGGGACGGTGGTTTGGAGTTGATGGTTGTCGGTTACCGGTGGCTTGTCGGGAGGACGGAGCGGCGTCCGTTTGACACAAGCAGAAGGGAGGAGACCAAGAAGGTATGGAATGTGGTTCACGACGGTGGTGGATGTTGCGAAACCGCTAGTTCAATATGGGTTTGTAGACGGATTTATCCAGCACACGCCAACCCACAAGAGATCTATAGAGAGTTGGGTCAGGAAATGGTTGATATAAACTTTATGGTTCAACTTGTTTGTTTCATTTCTATACAAGACTATATATACACATACAAACACAACAAAGATGGAGATAAAAGCTCCTCTAGACTTTGACTCAATAATTACACATAATTCTTTGACTCCAAGAATTATGTTGTCAAGACTTTGACTCTTGACTCAAGGCTTTGATATATATATATATATATATATATATATATATATATATTGAAACGAATTTATATCTTCCTTGTTTGAGATTATAAATGTAATTGGAAAAATGATTAGCTTTAAATAAGAAATAAAAAAAAATCATTAGTTTGAATTAGAAAATAAAAACACCGTCTTATAAAATGACGATTTTATAAATAGAATTAGGATAGGACATATGTCATGATTGAAGATTTTTTTTAAGTACAATGATAAAAGGAACTTAGAAAAATAGAGTGCACGGATAAAGATAAGAATACTTAGAAATAAATTAGACTTTATATCATGGATCGGGAAATACTTTGATGCAAAATAAATGGGAAAATTCGTGAGGTTACACCGTCCGGCGACCCACTCGAGCCGCCTGACGCGGCAGCGCCGCCACTGCGTCCCCCTCCACCTTTCCTTCCTCTCCTCCCTACCTGTGTTCCAGCCGATTGATAACTACCACCCACCTTAGCATTATAAACTCGTCCTTCCTAGACCAGGAGTGATGCCGAATCAGAGCAGCAGCAAAGATTAGAAGCAACATCGGGCAGCGGCGGCGCCGCTGGTAGATGTCAACAGTGGTGACGGTTTCAAGTCGTTTGGTTGTGGTTCGGCTACAGTAACGGCAGGATTTGGTCATTGTGTGGTGGTACCGGGTTAGCTCCGGCTATGGTGCAGCAACACTCACGAGCTTGTTGGGTGGTTGGCTCGGTTTTGGTTGATGGCTGGGAAGGGTCACGATGGCTGGAGAAGTCAACAATCTCGGTTCTTGTTTGTTTTCTTTTCGGGTCAAACATCAGTCAACCGGTCAGACCCGGTTAGATTTGGTCAAGTTCGGTCCTGGTCAACATTGGTCAAACGGGTCAGATCTGTCTACACGAGTTACGAGACGAATACGCGACTCGGGAAGGTATAATACGCACGCCATATTCGTTTTAAATTCTTATCGTTTCATATTGAGTATACAAATATTTATATTTTTTTTTAAAAAGGGACCTAACGAACCGAACCGACTTGTATTTTGCTTATAGTAATAATGAGTCGTTAATTAAAAAAGATTTACATATACACTCACATACATGCGTCTATGTATTATGTTACGAACTATTGAGTTGTCGAAGTAGTTATATAAAAACACGTTGCGTAAATACAAGCTTACTCGAAACATATATTATTCTAAGTTATAAAGGTTAAGTTAGCTTTTATCACGAGTTATGGAAATAGATGATTAACATGCTAGCAATATACAAGACAATAGAATAGTCGCGGTCTATAATACTTATGTGTACATTTAGATCATCAACAAAATTATCAAAGTTTTAATACTAGTAAACTTTTTATTTTGTTTTCGGACAATCGAATGTTGACTAACTTATATTTATTCAAACCACCGTGGCGACTATATGTATATATACACATATTTATGCTAACTACCGAAATGCATACTTTCCTCACTATCCTAGTTTTTAGAAACTTAAGCCACACGTCGTGTATATGTATATTTGATTGATTTTGGGAAAATATAGACGACTTGAGTTGTCTGGTTTCGTACAAAAACAGAGGAGACTCTGCCCAAATTTTTATAAAATATAAGCAACATATTGGAGGGTCAAAATCTATTATTTCGTACAATTAAAGCTACGTATTACAAGTAAATTCTATTAGCAAACCTTATTTTATCATATTAGAAATATATATATATATATATATATATATATATATATATATAAATCTAATGTATGCACTATCAAACCTACGGAGCAAGATAACATTCGAGTCAAGTTATATCAATATTATTTTCTTAATACAAACTGTGACTTAAACAATTACTTTCAAGACGCGACCCTGATAATAATATATTAAAGTATATATTCTAAATAACTTTTCACGTACGCATATTTTCAATAAACCAAACCAAGTTACCATCGGTTCGTTAAGTCATACACAATAAGACACGTATTGTCTACAATACGAGTCTAGGTAGTTAGATAAACTATCTTTACAACCATAACAAAAACAAGCTTATTTGCATTAGAATTTAAGGCATTGTTTATTTGTAATAGGATACAAGAGTTCAATTAATCCAAGTTCAGACTTGTTGCTACTTGCTAATACTTACACAGTGAATTTCAGGTGAGTTTACATAGCCCCTTTTTCCATTCACTATTTTGGGGTGAAACATGTTACAACATTCAAATTACAATTCAATCAAAAGTGTCTATGTGTTATTCTATGTTGCATTATGTCTTAAACATTACTAGGGTAAGCACATTATTCTAGCATAATCATTAACATTGATCAGCCGACGGTATACAATGATAGATCTATTGGACTGACAATCCCACCCGGATACGTGTACCTCCTACATAGGTAGCGTGGGTGATTGTTATCGAACATATAACATAATCGAGTGAACCATATGCGTATGGGATGGACCACAATATTCTAGTCACAAGGTTTGATTATGCACTCGATTTACTTAATAGTTTTGTTTTCACATATGGACTAGACTAGCCATGACACTCGAATTGTACAACCTTTTTATTCAAACCTATGTAATTCTCACCAACTTTTGTTGACCCAAAATATTTTCAAACTTAACATGTTTCAGGTTATAGCTTGCTTGAAGATTAGAGTTAATGCTTGAAGATGTGTATCTAGTATTTTTTATTTTGATGTACAAATTCTTGTAGAACAATTGTATGTAATATATTTAAATCAATTATTGAAATTTATTATTTATCATGAGCTACTGAACAATCATCAATACGTGACATCCCGATGTTTCCGCCATGAATTATTGAAATTTTTTATTTTGATGTACAAATTCTTGTAGAACAATTGTATGTAATATATTTAAATCAATTATTGAAATTTATTATTTACCATGAGCTACTGAACAATCATCAATACGTGACATCCCGATGTTTCCGCCATCGGTTGGGGTGTTACAAGACTGGCCAGACCAAGCCTCCACCGATAGAAACAAATTCTTCCACAACTCTCTCAATCCCATAAAAGCCTCCCTCTCCACAAGGCTGTCGAAGATCAACAGTACATAGAGACCACCCACATATTTAATAGAGCATCGACCCATATACACCTCTTTAATCAAGCTCCACAAAGTAGTAAGAACACTAAAGTTAACCAGACCTGTATCATAAAACTCCTCAAACATTTTGCCTTCAGAATCCACAACAAGCTCTGGTATCGGCGTTTCGATAACCTTATTAAGTAGAGTGTCCTTGAACGTTCTCTGATCAGCAGACGCAAATTGATTTTTATCAGTTTGCATGTTATCCGACTCATTCCCAACATCAACATGATTAGTATTTACTTGCTCAATCACCGGTTTCCACACTTTCTCACCATGAATGTTACGATCAATCTCCTTCCCTTTATCCTTGGAAACTTTCTGTCCGTCCACAAATCTAGCCAGAACGATAAATAACTTGTAACTACCTATCCAAACGTCCTTAAGACTTTCCTCCAGATCAGATCTGTTACGAGTGATGTTGAAGGTCGCAAAACCAAACCTCTTCCCCAGCCGATCATACTTCCTAGCAATGTAAATACCTTGAACGTCCCCATACGCCTTCAATACCCCCTTCAAATCCGAAGATGAACACCTTTCTTGGAGATTAAAAACAAAAAATTTAACACCGTCACCCTGCACGTTGGATTGCTGCTTGATATTGTTGTTATTGCCCTTCTTCGTCGGTACATCGTACCAAGTATTGACCCGATAGCGATCCTTTGCCTCCATGCATTCGAAAAACCCTAATCGCCTACCTGTTCGGCTTATTATTGGATTGATACTGTTTTTGGTGGCAAATAAGGGGTTTTTTTTAAACCGGCTAGCTCTAAGTTAAAACTTAATGTGCACTTCTAATACAAAATTCAAATTGTTATTTTCACTAATTCTAAACTCGAATATGCTATTTTAATAACTTCCCTCATTTTAACTATGATGTCATTCAACGTGGTACAAGGTACTATGTTTGCTTAAATAACAAGGGCATCCCGTGTGGGATGATGAGATGGGCATCTTCACATCGTCCACTGACCGTGTGACTGACCATCTCTCCTATCTCTTTTCATCTTCTGAAGCGGCTCTCTCTTCTCACATCTGACATTATCTATCTGATCGCACCCTTACAGAAGAATTTTTAGGCATCTTCCTTTATTCCGCTTCCTCCCAACCATTTTTCTTTTTGTCTACATCATACCAATAGCTTACACGGGTTTCCATAATAGGATGGTCTAACTCAACAAACTATATACGTATGATATCATTATACTACAAGTAACAAGTGGGTTGAGGCTTGCGGTGGTGACATTAGGTGTTTGTGAAAAGGATGTTTCACATAGAATCAGGAGAGTGTGGTAGGAGACGGTCAAACAGTTCGGCTCCATGAAGCAAAAGATTGTGATCATTTTGAAAAGTAGGGCATTGAAAAGGAGTAAAATAATTTCAGTATGATTCCCATTACTATATTTGAGTATGATTACATTTTTAGTTGGTTAAAGTTATCATAAAGTTTTAATTATCTTTTTTAGTTACACGTTTGATATCAGATTCAACTAATATGGTAAAACCACTAATATTTATTGTTACATATATTTTTAAAAATTAGAAATTGGCCCTACGAACCGAGTCATTGCTAACCTAGCCCACTATCCGCCGATCATTGTTGCACTTCTCGATCCTCCACGAATATGCTGGCTTGAGATTATGCGTAAATTGAAGTTACATGAAAACTCTCTTTATTATCATGATATCACATCTATCAACTTTTAAGAAAGATATAAAAAGTTATCCATGATTTTTAATATTTCTCTTAATAGGGATTTGTTTTGTAATGGATAAAAAAGTATTGATTAGTGACATAAACATAAACAATATAATTGATAGGATAGTGTTTAGATTTTAATAATTAAAAGCAGGATCAGATCGTGTGATTACGCACATTTATTACTTTTAATTAATTAATATATAATTGAAGATATTTAAGATAAGGCCATGGGGTATACTCTAACCATCTTTAACTCCACCTAGATTTCACATCCTTCATTTTGTCTCTTTTCACACTAGCTCACTTTAAGGAAATGGTTTAACGCCCCTTAACTCTACCTCATCCTTTAACTTTCTCTCTTTTAAGTCATGTTAACATGTTAACTTAGTGACAATTTAATGCTCCTTAACATGGGAAGGGAGTGGTGCACAATAAAAATTAACATGCCACGTCACCGTTAACACTCTTGGTGTGAAGGTATACCCTATGGCCTAAGATATGACTCATACCGTCATACGTTTTTAGAATTAAGATCATAAATTATGAACCGCGATTTTGAACCGAACCGAACTGAACCGAGAACCGTTTTCATCAAAATTTAAGAACCGGAACCGAACCCTAAATACAAGAATACGGTTCGGATCTAGCGGTTCTGCGTCGGTTCCTCGATTCTAGCGGTTCCGAACCGTGAATTGCTCAACCCTATTTATAATAGTATAGAGAATTCACATCCCCTTTATTAGGGGTGTGCAAATAGAGCTTCGGTTACCTTTAACCATGACCATAACTGCCAGTTTCGGTTAATCAGTTATAAGACTCGGTTATGATTCGGTTTAGGTTAATTTCAATTAATTTACCAATCCGTGTTTGAACTAAATTTAAACTAAATGAACATGTTAGACTTTTATTGTCTTAGTTACAGCCGTTTTTATAAAAAAAAAATAAAGACACTAAAAAACATACACATCCATACAATTAGCCAAATTTTATATAATGGTTGTTTTTTAACCTTTTAAAACTAATTAAAAAATTATGTAAAAATATTTCATATATGTTATTTATGTATATAAAGAGTGATTCCTTAAAGATGCATATTTTAAACATAGATAAATTTTAAAAGCATTTCTTAATTCATTTGGTTGGTTCGGTTAACATTTGGGTATTAGACACCCTTAAACATAACCATAACCGATTAAGCAAATAACCTTAGTTATAACCACCGGTTATTAGTACATATCAGTCAATTCAATTCGATGATGGTTTGATTATCGGTTAATTTCAGTTAACGGTTAAGATTTGGTCACCCCCGTCCCCCACCCTTTACCATTCTTCACCTCATCTTCATAATTTAAAAAAATTCAAACAAAAACATCACAACATCTCACTCCATAATTCTATCCCCACCTTTAAATTTAAAAAACACACACATTTACCCTTAAAGATTAAAAAAAAAAGCTACTATTTGCCGTTATATCATATATCTCAAACCCACATAGGGCTGGAAACAAACCGAATGAACACGAACAAGGCCTTGTTCATGTTCGTTTGCTAAGAAAATTAAGTGTTCACACAAACGGTTCATGAACACTTACCGAACGAGATTTTATGTTCGTGTTCGTTTGTTAATTTTGTTCATGAACGCACACGAACATAAACGAACATCAATGAAGATAAACAAGTGTTCATGAACAGAACAAACACAAACGGACATATATTAACTTTCGAATAAGATTGAGTTTACACACATTAAAACATTAGCTATATCCACCCAAAATACACGTGACAACCGTCACCCTCATATTTTAGCAAGATGTCAATTATAGTCCCTCGCTTATTCAAACGTTTATATTTTAATCTCTGAAAGTTTCATCGTTTTCAAACTAATAATAGATCAAACTCAACGTTTTCACTTACACTTGTTATGGACCGTGTCTGCATTTTTAATCAAATGTGTATCTTGAAACGTTATTTAGAATGGATTTATTTTAAGTTTTATGAAGTTTAAATGTGTTTAGGTTAAGTTTTGTTAACTTAGTTAACTTTTTATAAGGAAAAACTAACCAAGAGAAATATAAAAATAACATAGTTAAACTTGAAGGGTTGTTTATGCCATTTAATAAAACTTAAAAAATATATATTAATAAGTTGTTTCCTTCCGTCCCTGTTCTGTTCCGATCAAGTAGTCGCCGCCGGCGACTACAGTTCCGGCGAAGGAAAACGAAACGGGTTTGGATGTTCTTTATGTCCCAAAACGTTTCGCCTTTAATCTATAACCGATCCAAGCCTTTTATTTCTCATTAAACATATTAAACCCGTGTGTAATTCGTGATTACTAGGTGTAACCGGCGAGTTTTAAATCACAACCAAACGATCGAAATTTCTTAATAATGCTATAAATTGAATCTTATCATTAGTCTTCTGCACCTCTAAACATCTTAAACCCATGAAATTAAATTCATAAATCTGTCCAGAAGGTGTATGAATCGCATCTTAAGTCTCGGCCCCTTTCCTCTTCTTTTTCGACCATTAAACGCTATTGTAAGTATCAAACTTTTATGCCGAAATCTTTGTATAGTCCTCTTTGAAAGCCCTTTGATTTCGGACCTAAACTGTGTCAGAATCGGGTTATTGTATAAACTAGGGTTAGGGTTTCTTAGTTGTTCATTTGGGGAAGAAGATGACTAGGTTGTAATTATTTATATAGTATTCTTAATCAAATTATTCAACAAAATTGATATAGTGTAGTGGTTGATGTGTGGGATGGTGTTTCAGACCACTCGGGTTTGAGACCCATGCCCCACAATTCTTTTTTTTTTAGTTTCTTTTTCTTTTTATTTTTATTATATTTTGATATTATAATCATTTATAATTCATGTAAACTTGTAATATTCATAATAAATTCATTTTTGCTTTAAAAATTATAAAAATTTAGGTATAGTTTCTTGACACCTCATAGAAAATTATCACACTTTTATTTTCTGGAAAATATCTTATTTTTATATTTTTATTGAATTAAATTGTTTAAACCATATTTAATTGATTAAAAATTCATTTTTAATGATTTTAATCTCAAACTTTTGAGTAATTATTTCTCATCATCATGAACTGAAATAAAAATTATTGGTTTAGAAAACACTATTTTTATTAATTTTCCTATTTTAATCATTTAAACATGATTTAATTCTATTAAATCAGTTTTAAAAATAAATAAGTTTATAAAAATTATGAGAAAATTATTTTCATTGATTTACATCATAAAGAATCCATTTTCTATAAAAATAACATTTTTGGATCATGTTTCGTATTTTTAATCTTATTTATGTTTAATTAGACATAATTGAACATTTATTTATTTACACTATTTAAACATATATTTTATAAATACTTTTCTTATAAAATGGAAATGTTTTATGTTTGAAAATCTTAATTACCATTTGTTAGATCATTGTGAAACACATAATTATTTATTTACACATTTATGATTATTGTATTTATTTTAATTTAGTTAAAGTAATTAACTAAATTATTTTGTCTTAATTATTCAAACATATTTTTATCTAAATATTCAATAGGTAATAATTATATTACGTAAACCGTATTTACAAACTTTGGTATGTTATTATACAACTATTACATTAACCCTAATGCCTTAGACCCTAGTTACCTTAGACTTTTTAGACACTTCCTTATTAGTATTCTTACACATTATAGGTCGAATTCCTCGGAATTCCCATTACTTAACTCACGACCGCTTAAGTTGGATTATTGATCACTTTCGCAAACTGTGAGTATATCTTTCCCCTTTTTCATGTTTTACTCTTTTTGGGCTGTTCATGTACACTATGACTAAATGTTATTCTTTCACTAAATGCAATTCTAATGTGTGTTTGCGTTATGTTAATTTGTGTGTCTATGACTTGTCAAAATCATTAACCTTTGAGGGCCTGGCATTTCAATTAATAGTACTATGGTATATACCCTTGTGACTCTGTTGAGAGTCCTCGTCATTGCTATGTATTACATTACTACTAGCGCATACTATATATATCTGCTTTTCTTTACATAGGGTAGATTTTGAACGGATATTACTTATTACATAATTGCAAATGGTACCGCACATAAATTGCTAAACACTTTTCCTACTATATGTATTCAAACAGGGTATGCTCACCAATACATTTTGTATTGACCAAATCATTTTTGTACATGTTTCAGGTTCTTATGAGATTACTTCCAAGCGTTTGGAACATAGACTTAGATTGAGATTACTGTATCTTAGTTTAGATTGCTAGTCGTAATTGTTGTATTTCTTTTAATGTAATAAATTATTAAATTCAATGTATCAAAATTTACATTTCTAGTCCATGAGCTATTGAACAATCGTCACTACGTGACACCTCGATGTTTCCGCCATCGGTTGGGGTATTACAATATAACCTCATTATCTAAACATACTTAGTGCTTAACATAATATTGATAAACATAATAAATTAGTGTCTCAAAAAACTAAGAACGCATTGGAGGTGGATGGAGGAGGGTGTTGGAGGTGGACGGTAGAGGGCGTCGAAGGTGAAGGGCATCAACACTGAAGCGTGGAAATATAATGAACTTTGATACTAAAAGTATGTTTATTAATATCATATAGTTATATATTTAGATCACATATATTATTTATTTGGATAAAATAAATAAAAATATATAAGGATATAAAAAATTATAAAAATTAAAAACCCAATAAACTATCAACACAAACGAACATAAATGAACAGGTTACCGAATGTTTACGTACATAAATGAACGAACGCAACCTCTGTTCATGTTTGTTCCTTTATTAAACGAACGAACACAAATGAACTTCCCGCCGAATGGTTCATGAACTGTTCGCTGAAAGTTCATTTCGTTTGCTGTAATACCCCGACCGATGGCGGAAACATCGAGGTGTCACGTAGTGACGATTGTTCAATAGCTCATGGACTAAAAGTGTAAATTTGAATACATTGATCAAATAGTTTATTACATTGAAATGAAATACAATGATTCTAAGGCATCAAGTCTAACTAAAATAAAATAAAGTCAAAGCTTAATTATAAAATCCAAAAGCTGAAAAGAAGCGTCTCAAAATAACCTGAAACATGTACGAAAATAGTATATGTCAATACAAAAATGTATTGGTGAGAATACCCTGTTTGAATAAATATAGTAGGAAAAGAGTTTCGCAATTCACGTGTTATACCGTCTACAATTTAGTGTTCAAGTTATGTACAAATGTCATCCAAAACCAAGCCTTAGAGTAGAAATGATATCCAAGAATAGTGGGATATCTAGTATATATGTATGGTAGTCGTCCAATAGTATGATTATATATAGTATGCGACAAGGCAAAGTAGTTTACACATAACAATAATTAAGTACTATTTATTGCTATGCTAGGTCCACACCGGGTTAATGATTAAGGTCATAAGTACACACTATCAGCGATCAACAAGTAAAACACATACAAGAATTGCGATTATGAATATAGACTAAAGCATGATTAAATGAGTGTAGTAATAAGCGTACATGAGTCACCCCAAAAGTGTAAAACATGAAAAAGGGAAAAGATATACTCACAGTTTTGTTAAGCACGATGAATCCAAATAAACTTGTTCACGAGTTAAGACTAGGAATTTTGAAGAATTCAACCTATACGTATAAGAATACTAATAAAGGATATGTCTTAAAAGTCTAAGGTATAAAGGTTCGTTAAATTATTTGGGAAAATAATATTTTTGTGAAAAATATGTATTTAGCGATAATATGTATCACGAAGGTATATTATGTTTTAAGTTTCATATATTGAAAACCCATTTTTACTCATTCTTGTCATGTCTAGTGTCCATTTAAACAAGATTAATCAATAAATCCCAATTTATATACATATATGTATGTATAATAAGTTTTGTTTTTTTTCCATTTAGATCCATACATTATCATTTTATCTTCTAAAAATCATGTTTAGTAACTTGGATCTTGTTAATCATTGATTAGATCGTACATGCAATGATAGATTTAAAGTTAAAACTTTACATATATATATATATATATATGTATATATACATACATACATACGTACGGCCACACCCACACACACATCCCATTCTCTTTCATTTTTATAAAACCATTTTTTATCATCTCTTTGTTGTGTGAGTTATCCAAGTATAGAAGTGAAAAGATTAAAATAAGAAGAACATTAGTTAGGGTTTTTACCTTAAAGAAAAGTGTTAAAACTTGGATGAATCTTGCTTCAAAAATCCTAGAATTCTTGCTTAATCTTCAAATACTTTATGTTACTTGGATGATTTAAAGTTTTAGAATGTTAGAAATGATGCATTGGGAAACTAAGAGAGAGAGAGGATAGGGGAAGGGGGCGGCAGATGCAAGGAGGAAAGGAAAGGGGTGGAGTGTTGAAGTGGTGATGAGAAGATGAATGGACTAGTGTGTTGTGATGTTTTATAATGAAACTCATGTATCACGAGTCACCACTCTAGGCCTTTGTGGCAGCCCCAACTCATGACACACACACACATTAGTAGGCTAGATTACTTGTCAACATAATATTAATTCATCATATAGTGGGTATTATGTGTAGATTAGCGGGTATACTACTAGTTAACGCGGTACAGACCTTTAACCGTTTTAAATACCCGACGCACCAAAAAATAATATTTTTGACTCTAAGACATAATATTATACAAGCCAAGTTAATATTGGGTGCTATCTAGTGTAAAAATGACGAATTTTCATAGTATAGGCGCGCAGACTGCGCGGTATCGTGCGTTGTGACTAAAATCACAATTTTTATACTCTAAATTTATTTCTTCTTATTTTTCAACTAAATATGTTTAGAAATATCATTTCAAGCATAAATTTCAAATTTCAAATTTCGGACTTAAGCGTGAGTATAAAACGTGATTTCATAATAATCAAGTTTCAAAGAAAAAAAAAATAAGGACCAACATGCGAAACATAATAAATTTACAAGGACTGAACTTGCCAAAGTTTCAAATTGTAAGGGCTACGAATGTCACATTTGCAACCCTAATTTACCCACACCCACAAATAAATTATAGAAAGAACTAATAAAAAAGAGAAAGAAATAATTTAATAACAAAAGAAAGAGATACTTGTAGGAAATGAAATGTTAAGTTTTTTAAAATTAAAGATGAATTAAAAAATTTATGACTTTTAGTCGAATTATAAGGTTGAATATGGTGGATGAGATGTAAATGCTTTTGGGTGTGGCTAATATTAGTCCAATACCCGGTCTAATACTCATTGGGTAATTACCCATCGGGTTTAGATACAACCACATGTATTTGGCATACCTATTAGTTTTTATACAAATACCCGATTGTAACGCATTTAGTTCTTAACACCTGCCGAAACCTTAAAGTTAGAGACGAAATCCAAAATTTTAGTAAGCCATAGGGATCATACATGTACTTTACTGAATATAGTTATCATGATTAATAATATCAAAAGACAAAAGACAAAACCCAAATATAAATAATAACCTCGACACATATTTAAAAAGTATTTCTTAACAAGAATTAAGAGAAAATAAAAAGAAAAATTAACAAGTGTTCGGAAATATGAGACTTTGAGTAGAGAAAACAAGTACTATAGATACTTTTAGAGGCCATGGGATATGGATTCGGTGAGTGGGTCGGGGAGCCCACGTGGACACTTCCCGCTTCGGTGAACGCCAACCCCCCTTTCAGTTTTTGGTGACTATGGGGAATTTTCCTCTTCCTCTCCGAGCTCTCTTTGCCTCCTTTTAGTTCTTTTCCTTTTAAAAAAGTAATAAAAAAATGAAAGGGGAAATCATTTCCCTCATTTGAAAGAAAAGAAAGAAGAAATAACGTGACACTAAAGTTAAGAAAAATTGGGGAAGGGTGTTTCGAGTTCCCACACCTCATAGGCTTAGGTAATCTAGCTAGGTATCACCTAACCTAAGGCTATTTGGTATGGATTTGGGGAAAGGTATTGGAGTGATGATGTGTACAATTCCCCCAAGGGGAACACCCCCCCCCCCCCCGGCCCCAGGTTGGGGGTTTCTCCCCCTTTCTCCCTTTGTCTTCTGATTGGCCCATTTGTTTTTTTTAATCAAAGTTTATATAATAAAAAAATGAAAGGGAATTGAGGGAATTAAAGGAATATCATTTTCAAAATTTGGAAAAGAAAAAGGAGAAAATGAGGTGCCGTTGATGTAGCATTTAGTAAAGTTGAAGGAGTTGGTCTCCACACGATATAGTCTAGACCTCTATCAGAATACCCATGTCACCACCCAACCCACGTGTCTCAGCTACTTCCATCAAACCCGGTTCTTTACATCTCTAGCTAAAATCCATGATCATGTGATTACACATACACAATTCACATATATATATTTAAAAAAAAATGACAAATATTATTTAATTTATTTAAAATTTTAAAAATCAAATCAAATACACTCTACCCTTATATTCCCCAATAGCTGGCACCCAAACTCGTGGCTGAGACGCAACCCACTTAACCCAACCGCCTCGATAACCGAGCCCAATGGCACATAACGTAATATTTTCATAAACTAGTGGCTCATATTAGTTCCCAATCTCTATAAATACCACCCAATTCTTCATCCAATAAATAAAATATTCAATAACCCTACAAACCCATCATCAAACCACCTTTTTATTCTCCTCCTCCTCCTCCGTTGATAATAATAATCACCACCTGATTATATCAATCGTAAGCCTTTTTTTTTTTTTTTTCTTATATGGTTTTATGTTATAAATTTGTTATTTGGGTTTTCTTTTTTGCTAATTTTTTTTAGGGTTTTGTTGCAGATCGGATATACTTATTTCACGTCTCAACAAAAAAAAAATATACATTGAATTGTAAGTGTTGGGTTTTTGTTTTTGAAGTTGTTATTGATGGATCTGATATGGGTTTATGTAAATGTGTGTGCTTTTGTTGATATTCACGTTATAACCTAGGCCTAGGGTTTGTGTTTTTGTTATGTTTATTTTATTTTATGGGTTGATTTAAAAATTTGTTGAAGAACTAATTTTGTTTTTAATTCATCTAATTATTAAAACAAATACTATGTGTAATATTAGAGGTTTTTTTTTGGTTTGATTTTTTAGATTCTGTTCAATTTTTGGGTTAAATTTTTAATCTTTTAATAAGGAATATATTTCTTTATGTTTTAAAAGTTTCAAATACTTTGTGTAATCACTAATCAGATCTGTGTTTTTTTATTTATTTTTAGGTTTTGTTCAAATTTTTTGTTTAGTTCTGAAAATTTTTAAGGAATAAATCTTTTTTTTTTTACCTAAACGTTTCAAATGGCGTGTATAAACTGAGTTTTTTTTGTTGTTTTTATGTGATTTTAATTTCCCTAATATAAATAATAATAATATAAATTCTATAATTAAAAGATATTTAATAGAAGTTTTATAATTGTAATGTTTGGCATACCAAATATCAATGGCTGTTAAAAGATATATGATTAAAAAGCTATATAATTTAAATGTCTTGTAGCCTTGATTATTATTTGAATGTTACTGATTATGTTATGATATTGTTGTTGGCAATTAGGACAATTGAATGTACTGATGGAGTCTAAAGGTGGGAAAAAGTCTAGCAGTAGTAAATCCTTTTATGAAGCTCCTTTAGGTTACAGCATTGAAGACGTTCGACCCAACGGAGGAATCAAGAAGTTCAGATCGGCTGCTTACTCCAACGTAACCATTCGCTTATCATTCCAGCATCATTTTACCCCCATAATATGTTACACTAATCATGTTTTTTTATCTTGTTGCAGTGCGTTCGCAAACCATCCTGATATTCTTCCAATTAGAATTCGTTTAACGTCTGCTTGACGTCGTTTATTACCGCCTTTTATTATTAGTTTCGTAGTTATTATCGGTTCCCCTTTTCAGTTATTCGCTCCTTTTCTTCGCTCCCCAGCCCCTTTATTGTTTCCTCCATTGTTGCTGTTTAAATTCTGTTCAAAACCATGTCTGCAATCGGTTTTGAAGGCTACGAAAAGCGGCTCGAAGTGACGTTTTTCGAGCCCAGCATCTTCGCTGACCCTGATGGTCAAGGTCTCCGGGCGTTAACCAAAGCTCAACTGGATGAGATCTTGAACCCTGCTGAATGCACCATTGTGTCTTCATTGTCTAATGAACATGTAGACTCTTATGTTCTATCTGAGTCTAGTCTGTTTGTGTTCCCATACAAAATCGTTATCAAAACTTGTGGAACCACGAAACTGCTGCTTTCGATCCCGGCTATTTTGAAGCTTGCTGAATCGATTTCGCTTACTGTCCGGTCAGTAAGATACACCCGAGGCTGCTTTATCTTTCCCAGTGCTCAATCCTATCCTCACCGCAGCTTCACTGAAGAAGTTTCTGTACTGGATGGTCATTTTGAAAAGCTCGGTTTGGCCAGCAAGGCTTACGTAATGGGCGGGTTCGATAAGCCCCAAAAGTGGTTCGTTTATTCTGCTTCGGCTGGACCTGTTACGGCTCGTGATGAAGTGTACACGCTCGAGATGTGTATGACTAGTTTGGATAGGGAAAAAGCTTCGGTTTTCTACAAGACGCAATTGAGCTCGGCTGCAACGATGACTAATGAGTCCGGTATCTGTACGATACTTCCAAAGTCGGAAATTTGTGATTTTGAGTTTGACCCGTGTGGGTATTCGATGAACGCTATTGAGCAAGGTGCCGTCTCGACCATCCATGTTACCCCTGAAGACGGGTTCAGCTACGCTAGCTTTGAAGCGGTTGGGTATGATTTTAAAGACTTGAGCCTGGAACAGCTGGTACAACGGGTGCTGGCTTGTTTTGAACCTGGGGAGTTTTCGATTGCGGTTGGTGCACCGGAGGCTTTGGAAACGATTCGTTCGATTGACGTTGAGGGGTACAGTTTGGAGGAAAAGAGTTATGAAGATCTTGCAAGTGAAGGATGGATTATGTACCAGAAGTTTGTGAAGAAGGATGGTAGCTGCTGCGGCTCGCCGAGATCGGTTCTGAAATGTGAAAGCTGGAAGGAGGAGAGTGAAGAAAAGGAGTGTTAGTTTGCATATTATTGAAGAAGGGTTATTGACTTATTTCAGTGTCTTTGTTTGTTTATTTGTGATGTTGAATAAAAGCCATTGATATGGCTACTTGTTTTCTGAACCTTTGTTATGTTGGATATATTGGGTTGTTACTAAATTCATTTGTTACATTTGATGTTATTGTGTTTTGTGAATGTTTTCTCTCACATGTTCAAAATGTTCCAAAAGCATTAAAAATGCTACAAAAGCATGTTTAATAGGTTTTTATGATAGAAATGGAACTTTGATACATGAATTAAAGATGTTTATTATGTTTTGTTGAAAAGATGCATTTTCAAGTATAAGAAAGACAATATTATATTGTGTACGAATAGATAAGATAAAGTAAAAAATAATGTGGATTATTGGTGAATAAAGAATTTTAATGGAATGGAACAATGAAGAAGATATGTAGGCCAACAAAGCATCAGTGTCTACTCGGTCAAACCCATCAATTGTATGTATGACCCACTTGTGACTTGTACCATATTTGTTATCAGCCGTAAATCCTCGAAACAAAATAATAATGTTGGGTGACATTAGACTTTTCGTCATACACAAATAATTTAGGGTGAGATAATGCTTTTTTTTTTTTTAATGTAACAAGGATTAGAGATTTATTATCGGTTGAACCCTATGTGTGCAGCTTGTTATGGTTCATCCATCAACACTAGTATTAGAAAAGGAATTAAGATTAAGGGGCTGTTTGGTTGATTAAGTGCTGAATCATTAAGTGGTCTGAATGGTTAAGAGGCTCTGAATGGTTAAGAGTTGAATCATTCAGCATCCCTTATTAGCTTAATGGTTCAACACTTAATCATTCCATTCAGATGCTGAAACAAACAGTCTGAATGCTGAATGATTCAGACCTGAATGGTTAAGAGGCTGATTAAGAGGCTATCAAACAACCCCTAAATATGCCTAATGAGATGTATCCAAGATCAATCAATCAAGATTGTGAAATTGTCCATGATGATTGCGCAAGCGTCCTTACAGATTGAGAATGAGAACCGGTACAAGTGTTGCAGTTAAGCTGGCGGTCACTGCAACATCCATAAGACTACGAGGTGTGGTTACCGACCGTCCATTCTTCCTCCAAGTCCACCTCATCTTCCCCCATCAAGAGGTGGTGTTCCCCCTTCACCATTTCCCTCCATTTCACACACACACACACACACAATATAGTAATAATTAAAAACACATCGGGGCAGAAGGGAAGAATTCACCGTTGGCACTGAAATTTGAAGGGGGGGTTGTTCCCCGTCTCGGTGGAGGGTGCCACCTCACCTCCCCGACCCCTCCCCGATGTCCACACCCCTTAGTCTAACTAGATTGATATTCTTGTAGTATGAACTAGTTGGTTGCTGAGATCGGTTGTAATTACGTTGATTGTGATATTACCCCCTTAACAAAATTTATCAACAAAGTCTATTCTGATACATGACTATAGCTTAACCATAGCTCATAATTTACTTTTCTATCATAACTTTCCCATTAGGCTCGATTCCGTATTTCGAGCCATCTAGTGATCAAGACTCGATTAAAACTGGTACATATAACATCGTCATACATCCCATTTTATAGGCCGTCGTTGGCTCTCATCGCCCCACCACCGATGGCGGTTGTTACTGCCCACCACCTCCACCTCACCTATTGCCACAACACCGTCACTGTTCACTTGTATCATTTTACACCTAAGACCATTCACAATAGCTCCCCCATTTTTATGTGAGAGTAGCTCCCAAATTATATGGGGTAGTTATGACGGGTTGTGAGTGAAGAAAAATGGGGAATCTACTGTTGATCGGTATATTTGGGGTTATTTGGAAATCTTTTGGGGAAAACTGAACTGTATTTATTTTTTAATATTTGTTGAAAGTGGCTGTGAGTGGAGAAGAGAGACACTATAATGATTTTTAATGTAATATGTGGTTGTGATTGATTGTGAGTAAATGGGGGATGGGGAAGCTACCGTGAATGCTCTAATACCACCTCAAATTATTGAACATCTTTTATTCATACAATTGTTTTTGACATAGTGATATATATTTAATTATGAATAATTGGTCTTTTGTATAATGTAGTACACAACAGTACATAGTATGGAGCAGAAGACAAAATTAGGAAAAGCAAGTTAAAAGTTTTGGCATCGACCTAGGACCGATTGTCGTGTCGTGAGAGAAGACGTGAAACCAACTCAGCATCTACGAGGATATTTATTATGAATTAAATTCGTTGTTGTACCATTTTATCATGAACAAAATTCATATAAAGTTTATATAAAGTACAACGGGTTAAAAACGAGTTCCTTAATGATAAAACACGATGATGTGGTGGTTTTTGGGTGTTAAAAACGGGTTATTGGCCATGCTCTCATATACTCACTAAACATATGTTATGGTTAAATGAAGCGTAAATTTTTATAATTTTTTTAATGCACTTTATTAATTGTTTTTAAACAATTAGTATTACTTATTTTAAAATAATTACTTATCATCTGAAATGTCGCCAATGACCTCCAGCCCAGCTGGGGAGAGGTGGGAGGGTTTACCTCTTCGGAGGGTTCCCGCCCGGGCTTGGTATTGAGTTCGAATCCTGCACACCACGAAAAAATTCCCTGTAACGGTTTGAGATAACTTCAAAGTGGACACCGGTGCGTGGGTAGTGATTCGAACTCGGGTCGAGGGGTTGTCTGTCGATTGATTTCACCGCTGAAGTATACCTTCCAAAAAAAATCATCTGAAATGTCGGTCTAAGTACGTGTCAAAACCATTTACGAGATCAAATACATTTTTTAAAGCTACTTTGTTTTTGTTAAAATTTCTGTTAAAGAAACAAACAAAACCATGTATTTTGTTTTTTAAAAGCTCACGAGTAAAAGTTATTTAAAAAAAATAAAAAAAAAATATGTAAAAATGAAATATTATAACAGAAAAAAAACACACAAACACAAATGGCTATGTGTCATGGTTTCTTTGTTTGGCAATAAAGAAAAACAAAGGTAAGAGTGCCTCACTTCTCCTCTGACCATGCTCACGATCTCACCCCTTACGAAACATTCACGCATGGGGGCTCGGTGTTCCAATGAGTGTAAGCGGACCTCTCCCGCTCATAGTCTCATAGAAAATATTTCAATTCCCATTCCAATTCCAATTCCAATTCCAATTCCAATTCTAATTCCATCCATGCTAATCAAGCACAGTTTTCGGTTTTTAATGAAATACATTTCCAATTCTATTTCCACCTGATTATGTCAAAAAGATTAGAATAGTAGAATGGAAATTTTAAAGGAACATAAGAATGTTATATGGTTTTATCAATTTAATATACCCATATATATTATGGAGTAGGTTTGTGGATATTATTTAGACAATGTAATAGATATTTTATAAAAACAATTTTGCTGATGTTCTAACATAATTGTTAATTGTTATGTGTTGGTAGATATTTTTATGGATAGGTTTTCAGAAGTGGAACCTTATGTATGATTAACGCATTTTATGAAGGATTAAACTAACTTTAAAAAGTCTTATTGCAATAAACAATAAACAATGATTAGACGCAATTTGTTAATGTTGTTATCCTTATCAACCAAATATCGTTAAAGTTTGTAGTCAACATTATAATACTCTTTAGATGGTGTGTTGTGGTTGGAGTTATCATCTGGATTCATCCAATAATATTAATATAGTTCTTTCACAAAGCAAATATCATATTAATATAGTCAACATTATATCATTTAAAACAGACGAGAACCACCTTTTTTTTTTAATAAGAAGAAGAATGATATATAGGCCATAAGCCATTGGATCTACAAGTAAAAGAAAATCACGCAGTAACATTATTATAGTTAAGTTTAATCGCACTTGCTTTGCTTTGATTTTAGCATATTAATATAGTTCTTTCACAAAGCAAATATCATATTTGGGCTATTCACATCAGTTTAATTTTTTAGAGTGACAAGTGAACGTACATATTTTGATTTTAGTATATTAACATAACTAGATTATATCCCGGGAACCTCCCGGGGTTGAGAAATCTAATATGACATATTAATCTTACATATAAAATAGAATGATGCGCTTTACAGTTACATGCAAGAAAGTTTCGGGTAGCACCTAACCTAAAACAATTAAAAATGTATCTCCAATGTTAACGCCTAACCTTAAACAATGTATAACTCTAATATTAATATCTAACCTAAAACAATGTATAACTCCAATGCTAACGCATGTTGAAAATAGAATTCATATTTACCGAAACATAATTAGTGACTTGCCTATACATGATTAATGATTTACCTGAACGCTTTGTGTTTTTTTTTCCTGTATAAACAGAACCCTACAAAAAAATAGTCGGTTTTTCTCCGTTTTTTATATAACACTATGGTGCTCGTTGGAAAGATAATAAAACGCTCGTTAATTTGGCGTAATTTTTTTCTTTAAAAAATCTCGTATATAAAAAATATTAACGTTTAAAATTTTTTGGAGGAAATATAAGAGATAAGAGATAAGAGAGAAAAATCCAATTTTGTTTTTAAATTTTTTTTCCTAAAATATCTCAATGCCACATGGGATGACACATCATACTTAAGTAGAAGAATGTCTCTTTAAATGCCATGCCATTAAAATAGCTTTGATTTATTATATGTATAAATATTTGTATAGATCTCTTATCATTTTGGTGTTAAATGTAATGGGCCTACAATAAGTGCTCTTACCATAACTTGTACTATTTTGTTTTTGTACAATACAGTATTGGGTTTACATTTGCTCCATAACTTAGGAGACTGTATGCTCCATAACTCAGCGATAATAGCCTAGTAGATGTTTTTAGAATGGAGAATTGCATAAATGGGGTGTTTTGTTTCAAGTTTTAAACATAGGTTTTTCCGAGTCCCTAACACTGGAATAAAATGATTTAGAAAAACTCGACTAGCAGTGGCGGAGCTTGAATTTTTAGATGGTGGGGGCCGAAAGTCATGAGATCAAATTTTTTTTTCAAGTCAATGGAAGCCGGACTCAATATATACAAAATTTTAGGACGAAAACGGGTAAATTTACACTACTGAGTAAAAAAAACCGGTAGGGGCTAGGGCACCCTTCGGCAAGTTGGTTCCATGTAGTGATGGACCCAACTGGAAGTGAAAGAAGCCACTCCTTGGCTTGATCACGTAAGGAAAACGGGAAAAGCCTAAGACGAATGGCATCATCGGTCGCGCCTTGGATCTTGAAAGTGGCGCAAACCTCCAGAAAACCAGCAATGTGAGCACTAGGATCCTCGTGATCCTTTCCATAGTACTGCACCGCATTCTGCAACATGGTAATGGTGCTGGATTTGATTTCAAAGTTATTATTATTAATCGTCGACTGGGTAATGCTCGTCTCCAGACCACCAAGCGTCAGGGTACCGATATCATTTAGCGGCCTCGTCTCCAAGTCCTGGTCCGCCATGTCTATGTGCACCTCGTGGAACTCCTCGTCTCCCTCAATAGCCGCGGCTACTGCGCAGGCTCGCTCCCGCAACCGTCTATGAAAATATCGTTCAGGTTCAGAAGAAGGCTCGACGATTGCAGACGCGGGGGTTGAGGACATGCACTACCTGCAAAACAAGAAAAAATATACAATGCAACTATACCAATGGAAAAAAAAAAGCACGAAAATAAAGACTAAAACTAAACTAAACTAAACTAAACTACACAAACAACAAGATACTGAAAAAATAATTTTTTTTTTACAAACAAAATATTAACAAGTGGCTAAATCAGTAACTCGAATCGTTCTTGAAATATGCCGCGTCCCCGGCAATGACGCCAAAAACTTGATGGAGCGTGAAGTATATATATTTTTTTGAAGATATTTGTTCACACAATTTCTAGTTTTAAAATAGTTTTTACCCTAAATTAAACTACACACACGAAAGGCAAGTGTATTTATCGAAAAGTAATATAATTTAAATGGTAAGAACCGGATATCAATCCGTGGACGCGGTTTCTCAATACTAAACTTTTGCTACTGTAGCCTTTTCAAAGAGTTGATTTTTTGACGTTTCTAAGTTAAATTGCAAAATATTAAAGACTAAACTAACTAACACAAATGCAATCAATCAAGGAGGAATATCACTTTAATCTCGAATCCATTTAGTTAACAAATGACAATAATCATGGATATATGGAAAGATCACAAAACTCATAAATGACTAAAATCTTGCTAAAGAAATCTAGCCTTATGATTTGTTGGAAAGTTAGGATGAAAAACACAAACTAACCACCTAAAATCATACAAGTAAAAACAAGTGATACAATCATGTTAATGTTTGAAAATATAGATTAATTTCCCGTCAAGGATAACTAATCCAACAACCATTTGGAAAGATCATATGAAAAACACATAACCCACCTAAGGTTGATTAATCTAAGTAATATTCATGTATTTCTTCAATTAATGATTTTCATGTCAAGATTACATAAACTAGCAACTCGTGTCAACAAATCCTAGATGAACATAAGACCTAACATGACAAGACCATTACAAACACTTTGTCTTTCCAAACATAAGCATAAGGATGCACATTCAAGAGTTTATCATGAATAATCAAGACTTCATTCACCATTCCTAGTTAAAAGACATGAACTAGCATAAACCTATACAAATCCATGAATGAAAGTTTAAATTATGAGTTTTCCAACATTACATAATTAAACAATCATAAGTCTTGAACATCAATTAAAACCTTCAAATACACAATACCATTGAAGAATAATCAAGAAATTACTATAACGTTAACATAATCATTCCCAATAATCCATAATTTCATCAAATGTTAACTAAACTTCATCTAAATTAAAGTGATACAAAGAGTTTAGCTCATCATGAGCTCAAAAACAACATACAAGCTTGATATAGTTACAAGTTTCATGGTAAAATTAACAAGAATCAAACCAAGAATCCAAGCTTAGATGATGTAGATGATGTGTGATGATCCTCTTGATGTTAAAATCCCTCCTAGATGCTTGCAAGTGGGTTGAATTTACTGATTTTTGGAGTTGGAAACCTTGTGGGTAGGACTCTCTGCTTCACAGAATGAGCATGTTGTTTGTTTTATAGAGAAGAAAGGGAGCACAATTGTGCTCATGGGTGAGCATGTTTGTGCTTGTATGTTGACTAGATCTGCAGCGTCCATTAGTCCTTCAATGCCCAAGAAACACTATTCCTGGACTAGAATAGGCTTTGATCTCAAGATAGATGAGCATGGTCATGCTTAGTTGGTGTCATGATCGTGATTGTAAGAAAAAACGTAGACTAGGCTTGGCGTGTGTCTGAAGAAAAGCAAGCATGATCATGCTATCCACAAGCATGGTTGTGCTTGTGCCTTTTAACCACATCAGAACATCAACTTTCAACCTTCATCAAGTTCCATTTTATCTTGATCTCTCTTAAATCCTCACAAGTCATCACCAAACCTAAGAATCAACAAATATCACTTGATTAGTGTTTAACCTCTTGAAATTTCCAATGAACATGCATAAAATATGGGTAAATTTGTGTGATAAATATGTGTAATTTTTAAGCACATCAAACATCCCCACACTTGAACTTTGCTTGTCCTCAAGCAAGAAATTAACAAAAACTCCAAATGGCAACAATCAACTAACAACATGAACATAAACTCATAACAAAGGTCTAAGATATACACAAGGAGGCAACCATCAAAAGAAAGAAAACCATGAGATAAAAACGAGAAAATTCTAATAGCGATAATTTATCTATGAAATCCCCAACATGACAACTTTGCATCCTCACAATGTTCACTCACACTCGGCTAATTTATATGATCATACATAATGTGGAGTATGAATAAAACACTCAATGCCAAGACAATAACTATGCAATAATATAAACTTGTAAAAGGATCAAATCTCTACCAACATAGCTAGAAACATCGCATAAATCATGAGGACTTTGTTCGGGTTGTAACTTGGCTAAGGTTAAGGTAGGGAAGTTTGGGAGAAAGTGGCTAAAGTGCTAAAAATCCGGAAACTAGGCTAGCTCAAACCAAAGAAACAACAATAATATACAACTACTACCATACTACAAATCGAGAGCCTTTAAGATTTTTGCTCTTTATGCTCCAAAATTGCTCTAAATGGAACCCAATTATGCGGGTTTTTTTTACTATATATATAACCATGTTGCTCGGAGGGAACTAAGCACGTCTACTTAGACAAAAACTCCAACATGAGAATACATAAAAAAAACGAAAAAGAAGTGAGACTAACACTAGCCAAACCGGATTTTTAGCAAAATGGTGAAAATACGAAAGGCTAATTTGGCTAAAGTGGTTGTAAACAAATATGGGTGAAAATGAAAAACACGGGAAAAGGCTCAACAAGGCTCACTAAAGGAATATGTCGGGTGTGGGTATGCAAAGGAAACGAAAATGGCTAAAACAAAGAGGTTTTCCTAATGCCCCAATCATCCTTATGCTACGAATCTACTCGAGGCCGAAAGATGTATACCTACCACAAGTTTTATATTGCAAAAGTTATCCGGCACGCTCAACTTTTGCCCACAAAAACATGAGCAAAAATAATACTAAAGCTAATAAGGCTAAAAAATAACTCACGGAAACGGGAATAGGGGCATAAATGCAAAGTAGAACATGCGGGTCATCCTTTCGATTTACCTTACTCAAAGAATTTTTTTTTTGTTTATCTATAGTTTCTTTTTTTAATCAAGTGCCCCACGTAGTGCTCTCAAACCTTGTTTTGTCAAAAATTAAAGATGTTCCATGTATGTTATTATGTCTTTTTTATTGCCACAAAAATTAATTTAGGAGTATTTTGCAAAAAGAAAAAAAATCATTTATTTCTTTATTTTTAGGACAAGCAAAATCCAAACAAATTCCCTCCCCACACTTGAACTGTACATCGCCCTCGATGTACAACAAAAACATACAAAGCAAAGAAAATGCAATGCAATGCAATGGAGTGTGAAAAGAAACTGAAACTTCCCTATCGACGATCTTGACCAAAATGTATCCAACGCATGTGCAAAGTGTCATCCTGCAATGTGCTGCCAACCATCCAAGCAACTAGCAAGCTTACAACATCAAAATCAGATCAATATCATCACAAAAAAATGAATACTAAAAACAGAACATAGACTAAAGTAAATAAAAGAAAGCGTCTAAGTGCAATAACCGAGTTTGTACAAACAAGTCTAGTACAACTCGACCAAAAATAATATCCCTCAACAGCAGGGATCATATACTGCTTCACTAATGAGCATCTACATCCATTCCACCCAGGTCACCATCCTGGGTGTGCTGCTCGCGATCAACTGGTGGCTGTGGTTAGGGCTGTAAACGAACCAAACGAACACGAACAAGCCTTTGTTCGTGTTTGTTTGTTAAGGTTTCTTGGACAAACGAACCGTTCACGAACACACTTACGAACATAATTCTATGTTTGTGTTTGTTTGTTAAGAAATTCAGTTGTTTGCGAACTGTTCGTAACCACGGGTCTTGAACACAAACAAACAAAAACAAACATTTAATATGCAACTAACTAAAAAAAACATTGTTAATATTAACCGTTAGACAAAGTACATCTACTAAACAATGTCGATAAGTCAAATTGTACTAACTTAGACATAATTATCTAAAATTACTTAGGCATAGGCATGAATACATGATATTCCTAATTCAAAAGTTCATAATTATCCTAAGTTTTAACTAGTGATCAAAGAATCAAAGATAAACAAACATACAGGAACGGATATAAATAAACGAACGTAAACAAACACATTGCCGAACGTTCACGAACGAAATCAAACGAACGAGACATTTGTTCGTGTTTGTTTGTTTAGTTAATCAAACGGAATTTTTTGTTCGTGTTCGTTCATTTATTAAACAAACAGACACAAACGAACTTCTCGCCGAACGGTTTACGAACTGTTCACCGAACGTTTGGTTTGTTTACAGCCCTAGCTGTGGTGGTAGCCGCATGAAGGATGGCACTGGAATCTGCACATGAATACCTGCTGACTTAGCTGCAGCAGCCCAAGCAAGGTTGGTCTCGTACATCCAAGCTAATATGCGACGCTCGGAGAGGGGAATAATGACCTTATCCTGCTGTGGTGAAGGTGGTGGAATAACCGGGGCTGCCCCTACATGACTCTCCTGACCAGCAACCTCCTCTACTACCTGAACCTGGGCCTCTTGACGCCTATCCGGGTCGTCTCCTGGCCTAAGCGGCTTCCAAATCCGCCCCCACCGATCAACTAATCGCTTCCCTATTGGGGTCTTTTTCACTAGACGCATATGATGCAGAGTCTTTAGATTCATCCTTTGAGTCTCTGCCCCTGGTTTAAGTTTCTTAAGCGCCTCATCCGCCAACAACTCATATGATTGCGCTATCTTGGTCACTAAATGACCCCAAAAAATAGCACTAGTAGCCTCCCTCCCAGAGCTAGTGAGAAAATACTCTGCAATCACGTGTGCCAGATTGCAAGTATGTGGGTGCACCAAGCAATACAAATAAAACAACTCCCGAAGATTAATCGCTGTCTCACTTTTGAACCGGCCAGCGATAGAATATACCAGACATCGATGCAAGATCCTAAGTAATGGGTCCTTAAATTTAGAAGCTTTCGTCTTTCCTGGAGTATAGTTACCAAAACCCTGGTTAGCCCAAAACTCGTTTTTCACCCTCTCTGATGGAAAGTCGATGATCCCTGTAGTGAACAACTCAGAATCAATCTCCTCCGCTGTATACAAACCTAAAATCTCGCCAAGTCTAGCAACTGATATCTCCATCCAACGACCTCCCAACCTAAACCTGATCGCCCGAGAGTCATGTAGATCCTGGTTCAGGTCTGGAAACTCATATGTCGAGAAAAATTCCATTACTAGCTCAACATACTGCACCTGATGGATACGAAACAACTTGCGCCACGGACCAGTAACTATATCATCCCATCTCTTTTTCTGACCCAGAATGTTCATGGTGGCGAAATCAAGGCGCCGCCCAGCTAAAATCAGATGTCGGCGGGGCCATAACGCATCCAAACGTTTCTCATATTCTTCCTCATTCGCCTCAAACTGTAGCCATTCGTGACTTCGATTCCCTGGCGCTTCAGCAACCATAACCTGCCAAAAACACTTAGAAAAAAAATGAGGGCTGGTATGACAATCAGAGAACAAACAGAATGGCGCTGACTTCAAGCATGACGCTGCCTTGGACCTGGTACCAACAAGGAAATACGATCATGCTATAACAGAAACATGACCATGTTCGAGTGGTCTTGGGTAAACCCAAGTTCGACACAAAAAACACTACTTAAATTAATGGAGAACAAATTTTTAACAACTACAACTAAAGAAATTACACCTGAAACAAACGAAGTTGAAAAGCATAACAACAATAAACTCGACATCCAGCAACCAAAAGCCTAAAAAAATTGATTTGATTTGATTTTTTTTATATAACTATTAAAAAAAATGAAACCCCCAGTAAAAACAAACACACTAGCACAGATCGATTTTTCAAAGCCTAGAGTGCAGACATTACAACAATTTTGACCAAAATCTTTTACCACACCCTAAAAGTTGATTTAAAGAAAGATTTTTTTTCTTTTTGACGAAGCCCTAGGACGAATTACGCACTATAAACTAAAAACATAACAATAAAATAGAAGATAAAGATGGAGACAAACCTAGAATGTAGACAAGTCCAATAATCGGTCGGGATGGTGGCAGAATCGTGACCGGGGTTGAGGTGGTGGTCGTGCGTTCAGGTCTGAAAGTTGAGAAGGGTTTGAATTTGTTTTTGATTTGTTTTGGTGGGTGGGCCTTTTAGGCATTTAATTAATTACTTAATTTTTTTTTTAAATCTTTGAGATGGATGAACCGAAAAGATGATAGGCAAGTTTGACCAGGTCAAATTTTGATAAAGATCCCAACTTTTTTTTAGTCTACTTATATAGTTATATTTATATATAGACCACCACAATATTTTTTTTACCCAATTGCAATTCCTCCACATTTATACCCAATTACAATTAAACCACATACCTGGGAAACTTCCATGCGAGCCAATGAGCTACAATACAAGTATAACGCCTCCAATCCAAAAGAAAAAAAAAGTAATAACAGACAACAAAAACTTGATGGCGATTCTTCGAATTTTAATCACCACAAATTCAGGGACATACTTGATTTGTCCTGCTCATTCTCCTAGCCTCAAACTAAAAACTCGTCACAAAAAAAAAACTAAACTAAAAAAATTAAACGATAAAATCACATAAACATGAGAAAAGTACAAATAAAATATAAAACAACTACAACAAACAATCGGATGCGCCCCCAAGCATGCTACGTTTTTCTTTTTACGAGTCCTTCGCTAGACTCATCACCCCGAATTCATTCGTTCTTGGGGTAGAGGACAACGACCTCCAATGCGGTGTCAACCGGCCCTTCAATGTAAGTCTTTAGACGATGACCATTGACCTTGAAAATTCTACCATCTTCATGCCCAATCTCCACAGTTCCATATGGAAATACTTGTCTCACCGTGTATGGACCCGTCCACCGAGATTTCAACTTCCTGGGAAATAAACGCAACCTAGAATTGTAAAGCAACACACGACTTCCCACTTGGAATTCTTTGTGGTCCTTCAAGCGTTTGTCATGTAACAACTTTGTGCGTTCTTTGTAAATAGTGGAATTAGCATAGGCTTCATTTCGTAATTCCTCCAACTCATTAATTTGCATAAACCGGGTCTCACCCGACTTAACCAAATCAAGATTCACAGCCTTCAACGCCCAATACGCCTTATGCTCCAATTCCACCGGAAGATGACACGCTTTCCCGTAGACTAATTTAAACGGTGTGGTACCTATGGGAGTTTTGTAGGCTGTCCGAAAAGCCCACAATGCATCATCCAATTTCTCTGTCCAATCTTTATGGTTAGCACCAACCGTTTTCTCCAAGATCCTCTTAATACCCCGGTTAGTGACCTCTACCTGTCCACTGGTCTGTGGATGGTATGGCGTTGAAAATCTATGGTTCACTCCATAGCATGACAACGCCTTGTCCAATTGCGCATTACAAAAACGCGTCCCTCGGTCACTAATCAAGGCTTTGGGAGCACCAAAGCGGGAGAACAACTTCTTCAAGAACTTAACGACCACCCTAGAATCATTAGTAGGTATGGCTTGGGCCTCCACCCACTTTGAAACATAATCAACGGCGACAAGGATGTATCGGTTTCCATAAGAAGTTGGGAAAGGTCCCATAAAATCAATCCCCCAGACATCAAAAATCTCACAAACCTGAATAGGTTTCTGAGGCATCTCATCTCGAGATGAAATATTGCTTGCCCTCTGACAAGCATCACACACACGCACCATATCATGAGCATCCCGGAAGATGGTTGGCCAGAAGAAACCGGCATCAAAAACCTTCTTCACGGTCAAAGTCGCTCCATGGTGTCCACCTGTCGGGCCCTCGTGGCAGTGTCTCAAAATCTTGCGTGCCTCATCACCATACACGCACCTACGCACGATCTGATCGGCCCCGACTCGAAACAAATAAGGATCCTCCCACAAATAATACTTCACATCAGCGAAGAACTTCCGCTTCTGTTGGTGGGACATTCCTTTCAACACGATCCCACTCGCGAGATAATTCGCGAAATCTGCAAACCACGGATGATCATCCTCGTTCTTCTGGATATGCATAAGGAATTCGTGGGGGAAGTTGTCATTTATACTAACCCCCACTGAATCCGATGAAGCTGAGCACTCAAGACGGGAAAGGTGATCTGCTGCTAGATTTTCGGCCCCTTTCTTATCACGGATTTATATATCAAACTCTTGCAGCAAAAGAATCCATCGTATCAATCTCGGCTTGGCATCCTGTTTACTGAATAGATACCGAAGGGCTGCATGATCCATGTACCCAATGGTCTTGGAAAGGACAAGATAAGACCGAAACTTATCAAAGGCAAAGACCACAACAAGGAGCACTTTTTCAGTAGTGGTGTAGTGCTCTTGCGCGTCATTCAGGGTCTTGCTCGCGTAGTAAATCGGGTGAAAGTGCTTATCTTTCCTTTGACCCAAGACTGCCCCAACTGCGAAGTCACTCGCATCGCACATAAGCTCAAATGGTAGTGTCTAATCGGGAGCTACCATGATCGGGGCATTCACCAACTTCTCCTTCAACAACTCAAATGCCTTAAGGCATTCACTAGAGAAAACAAACTGGGCATCCTTCTCGAGGAGCTGAGTCATGGGACGGGCGATTTTGGAAAAGTCCTTTATGAATCGCCGGTAGAAACCTGCATGACCAAGAAAACTCCTAATAGATTTCACGGATGTGGGAGGCGGAGGTTTAGAAATGGTTTCAACTTTGGCTCGGTCGACCTCGAGCCCCGCCTGTGAAATCTTGTGCCCAAGAACAATGCCCTCCTTCACCATGAAGTGGCATTTCTCCCAATTCAACACAAGGTTGGCTTCTTTACACCTAGCCAACATCCTCTTTAGATTCCCAAGACAATGATCAAATGAATTCCCAAAAACAGAAAAGTCATCCATGAATACCTCCATGGAGTCCTCGATCATGTCATGAAAGATGGCCACCATACACTGCTGAAACGTGGCCGGAGCATTACATAGTCCAAAGGGCATCCGCCGATAGGCGAATGTGCCATAGGGACATGTGAATGTCGTCTTCTCCTGATCCTCAGGAGCAATGGGAATCTGAAAGTAACTCGAAAAACCATCAAGGAAGCAGTAAAACATCCTTCCCGACAACCTCTCTAACATTTGATCAATGAAAGGAAGTGGAAAGTGATCCTTCCTCGTGGCATCATTGAGTTTGCGGTAATCAATGCAAACTCTCCATCCAGTGACAGTACGAGTGGGAATCAACTCATTATTTCATTCACCACTACTATCATACCTCCCTTCTTCGGGACTACCTGCACCGGGCTAACCCACGGTGAATCAGAGATCGGGTAAATCAAGCCTGCATCAAGTAGCTTAATGACCTCTTTCTTCACGACCCCCTGCATATTTGGGTTCAAACGCCTTTGATGCTAAACCACAGGTTTAAAGTCCTCCTCCATCAAGATCTTATGGGTACAAAAGGATGGATTTATCCCTTTTATATCCATGATCTTCCACGCAATCGCTCTCTTGTGCCGTTTCAGAACCTCAAGTAACTTGCCTTTCTCGTCTCCAGATAAGGAAGATGAAATGATAACTGGGAGACTAGACTCACCCTCCAAGAAAGCATACTCCAAATGGGACGGGAGCTCCTTAAGCTCAACGGGTGGTGGGTCCTCAATAGAAGGGCGTGCCTTAGGCTCGACATCGCGATCAGCAACCTCAAAGACCTCCGGGCACGGGGGAGGCTCATGACCTAACAGACAGGCCATCTCCTCAGCTGCCTGGCTCACAGAAATCGAACCAAACACCTCCCCACTAAGTAACTGTGTGTCCCGTCTCTCCTCCTCAAATGTGTCCTAAAGATGACCACTCACGCATGAATCAATGGTGTCAATGAAGTAAAGTGCATCATCCTGACTCTGTGGGTGCTGCATGGACTTCCCAATATCAAAGGTCACCTCCTCATCATCAACCCTAAGTGTAAGTCTACCGGTGTAGACATCAATCAGGGCCCTAGCCGTGGCTAGGAACGGCCGACCAAGGATAAGTGGTACATTTTTATCCTCGTCCATGTCTAGAATCACAAAGTCAACTGGGAACACAAACTTGTCAATCTTGACAAGCATATTCTCCACAATACCTCGCGGGTATTTCACAGATCTGTCAGCAAGCTGAATGCTCATACGTGTCGGCTTAGGCTCGCCAAGGTCTAGTTTAGCAAAAACCGCATAAGGCATGAGGTTAATGCTAGCACCAAGGTCAGCTAAGGCATTGCTGACAGATAAACTACCAATCAAGCATGGGATAGTGAAAATCCCAGGATCATTCATCTTCTTAGGTAGTTTATTCTGGAGAATGGCAGAACACTCCTCATTCAAAGTCACATGCGAAAGCTCCTCAAGTTTCTTTTTGTTGGTGAGGATGTCTTTCAGAAACTTTGCATACTTAGGCATCTGTGCAAGTGCCTCAATGAATGGTAAATTTATATGAAGTTGCTTAAAAAGCTCAAGAAATTTACCATAGTGTTCCTCCATTTTCTGCTTCTTCAATCTCCGAGGATATGGAACGGGAGGAACATACTTTCTCACTGGCTCCCTGGATCGTGCTGTACTTGCTGGGCCTCGCCTCAGATGCACCTCATCCGGAGTCTCAGTGTCCACCTCCTCAACAGTCGGCTTAGATGTGGAAGCCGGAGGGGTAGTCTCAGTGGTCTTGCCACTCCTCAAAGTGATAGCCTTCACATGAGCATTCGGGTTCGTTTTAGTATTGCTCGGGAGGCTACCCTGCTGTCTCTCAGATAGGAGCTTCGCGATCTACCCTACCTGGTTCTCAATGGTCTGCATCGAGGCTTTTTGACTCCTCAACTCACTCTTGTGTCTCGCGAACTGATCATCATAATCCTTGAACCGCTTTGCACTGTCCCGGCTCTGAGCATTCTGGTTCGCTAAGATCTGTCCAAGCATATCCTCCATGCTGGGCTTTGCTTTAGATGTGGACTGCCGAGGACGAGGAGGAAAAAACTGACCATGAGGCTGCTGTGGTCGAGGAGCAAATCCGGGTAGCTGTTGGCTAGAGGAGCCAGCATTCCAACTGAAATTCGGGTGATTCTTCCACCCCAGATTGTAGGTATTGCTGTAGGGATTGTTCTGGGGGCGAACTTGGTTTCCCATGAAGTCAACCTGCTCATGAATCATCTCTCCCAACTGACAATCGCTACTCGACTAGGCTCCTCCACCCGTCACACAACCAGATTGGGACTGAATTTGGTTTGACATCAACATATCAAACTTCGTGGACAAAGCGTTCATCCGTGCAGCCGTGGCAGTAAAATCGTCTACATGGTGGACTCCCTGCCTCGTAGACTTCCCTCTCAGGGGCTGGTGTGTGCGATTCTTCTCGGCAACTCTCTCAATGATCTCAAACGCTTCCCGGGCGTTCTTCGTGCCGATGTCGCCACCCGCAAAAGTATCCACCAACTGCCGTCCTGTACTATCCAGACCATGATAGAAGATCTGACACTGCTGCCACTTAGGCAACCCATGATGTGGAACCTTTCTCATAAGGCTTTTGAATCGGTCCTACGCCTCATAGAGAAGCTCATCATCCTCCTGTCGAAAATTGAGAATCCGGGTTCTTAATCTAACAGTTTTCTCAGGAGGGAAAAATTTCTGGAGAAACCTCTCAGCAAGTTGGTTCCATGTAGTGATGGACCCAGCTGGAAGTGAAAGAAGCCACTCCTTGGCTTGATCACGTAAGGAAAACGGAAAAAGCCTAAGGCGAATGGCATCATCGGTCGCGCCTTGGATCTTGAAAGTGGCGCAAACCTCCAGAAAACCAGCAATGTGAGCACTAGGATCCTCGTGATCCTTGCCATAGTACTGCACCGCATTCTGCAACATGGTAATGGTGCTGGATTTGATTTCAAAGTTATTATTATTAATCATCGCCTGGGTAATGCTCGTCTCCAGACCACCAAGCGTCGGGGTACCGATATCATTTAGCGGCCTCGTCTCCAAGTCCTGGTCCGCCATGTCTATGTGCACCTCGTGGAACTCCTCGTCTCCCTCAATAACTGCGGCTACTACGCGGGAGCGCTCCCGCAACCGTCTATGAAAATATCGTTCAGGTTCAGAAGAAGGCTTGACGATTGCAGACGCGGGGGTTGAGGACATGCACTACCTGCAAAACAAGAAAAAATATACAATGCAACTATACCAATGGAAACAAAAAAAAAGCACGAAAATAAAGACTAAAACTAAACTAAACTAAACAACACAAACAACAAGATACTGAAAAATAATTTTTTTTTTACAAACAAAATATTAACAAGTGGCTAAATCAGTAACTCGAATCGTTCTTGAAATATGCCACGTCCCAGGCAACGACGCCAGAAACTTGATGGAGCGTGAAGTATATATATTTTTTTGAAGATATTTGTTCACACAATTTCTAGTTTTAAAATAGTTTTTACCCTAAATTAAACTACACACACGAAAGGCAAGTGTACCTATCGAAAAGTAATATAATTTAAATGGTAACAACTGGATATCAATCCGTGGACGCGGTTTCTCAATACTAAACTTTTGCTACTGTAAAGCCTTTTCAAAGAGTTGATTTTTTGACGTTTCTAAGTTAAATTGCAAAATATTAAAGATTAAACTAACTAACACAAATGCAATCAATCAAGGAGGAATATCACTTTAATCTCGAATCCATTTAGTTAACAAATGACAATAATCATGGATATATGGAAAGATCACAAAACTCATAAATGACTAAAATCTTGCTAAAGAAATCTAGCCTTATGATTTGTTGGAAAGTTAGGATGAAAAACACAAACTAATCACCTAAAATCATACAAGTAAAAACAAGTGATACAATCATGTTAATGTTTGAAAATATAGATTAATTTCCCGTCAAGGATAACTAATCCAACAACCATTTGGAAAGATCATATGAAAAACACATAACCCACCTAAGGTTGATTAATCTAAGTAATATTCATGTATTTCTTCAATTAATGATTTTCATGTCAAGATTACATAAACTAGCAACTCGTGTCAACAGATCCTAGATGAACATAAGACCTAACATGACAAGACCATTACAAACACTTTGTCTTTCCAAACATAAGCATAAGGATGCACATTCAAGAGTTTATCATGAATAATCAAGACTTCATTCACCATTCCTAGTTAAAAGACATGAACTAGCATAAACCTATAAAAATCCATGAATGAAAGTTTAAATTATGAGTTTTCCAACATTACATAATTAAACAATCATAAGTCTTGAACATCAATTAAAACCTTCAAATACACAATACCATTGAAGAATAATCAAGAAATTACTATAACATTAACATAATCATTCCCAATAATCCATAATTTCATCAAATGTTAACTAAACTTCATCTAAATTAAAGTGATACAAAGAGTTTAGCTCATCATGAGCTCAAAAACAACATACAAGCTTGATATAGTTACAAGTTTCATGGTAAAATTAAAAAGAATCAAACCAAGAATCCAAGCTTAAATAATGTAGATGATGTGTGATGATCCTCTTGATGTTAAAATCCCTCCTAGATGCTTGCAAGTGGGTTGAATTTACTGATTTTTGGAGTTGAAAACCTTGTGGGTAGGACTCTCTGCTTCACAGAATGAGCATGCTGTTTGTTTTATAGAGAAGAAAGGGAGCACAATTGTGCTCATGGGTGAGCATGGTTGTGCTTGTATGTTGACTAGATCTGCAGCGCCCATTGGTCCTTCAATGCCCAAGAAACACTATTCCTGGACTAGAATAGGCTTTGATCTCGAGATAGATGAGCATGGTCATGCTTAGTTGGTGTCATGATCGTGATTGTAAGAAAAAAAGTAGACTAGGCTTGGCGTGTGTCTGAAGAAAAGCAAGCATGATCATGCTATCCACAAGCATGGTTGTGCTTGTGCCTTTTAACCGCATCAGAACATCAACTTTCAACCTTCATCAAGTTCCATTTTATCTTGATCTCTCTTAAATCCTCATAAGTCATCACCAAACCTAAGCATCAACAAATCACTTGATTAGTGTTTAACCTCTTGAAATTTCCAATAAACATGCATAAAATATGGGTAAATTTGTAAATATGGGTAAAT
This sequence comes from Ambrosia trifida, assembly GCA_028751855.1. Classification (NCBI taxonomy): domain Eukaryota; kingdom Viridiplantae; phylum Streptophyta; class Magnoliopsida; order Asterales; family Asteraceae; genus Ambrosia; species Ambrosia trifida. The sequence continues at coordinate 25,216,352 of CM054123.1, read as the reverse complement.
TTGTGTAATAAATATGTGTAATTTTTAAGCACATTAGTAATCCTCTAAAAGCCTATTACATTAAAAGGTTCTAGATGGTCAGACTTTTTTACCCGACCCATGAGAACCTCTAGGACCCAGAATCACATAGCCATTTAAGGTTTGTTTCGTCGTTCTTAGTTTCAACAATAAAAAGGTATACGGTTCTAGTTGGTTCCAGACCCTTTGCACAACCCTACCTGCATAACCCATTATAGTTGACCCATTATTAGTCAAGATTAACCAACATCCACACAATATTAGGCGAGTAAAAAACCGAAGGTGTCTAAAGTGCCCAGATGCGGGAAGGTGACAAAAGTGCAGGGGCGGACCTAGCTTTGTGCTAGGGGCCGCGCCCGTTGCCCCTCGGTTTTTCGCGTGTAGTGGGAATTTTTTATTTTTTACGATTTTTGTAAAACGTTACCTCTAAAACAGATTTTACGTTACCTTTAAAAATAAATTTTGCGTTACAACATTACGTCAAGCGGAAAATATTTATCAAACTCGAATTAACTAATACTAAACCCAACTAAACTAACAAAACACCTAGGGGTGTAAATTATGCGCAGCGGCTCGAGAGCTACTCAGGATCGGCTCGGTAAAAACCTCAAACGAGACGCGCTTTAACGAGCCCGAGCTCGAGCTTGAAACAAGACTCGTTTAGTTATCGAGCCCAGGCTTTTCATACAAAGACCGTTTAGGCTCGTGAGCCTAAACGAGTCCAAACAAATTTTATATTATAATTATTTTATTTATAGTATACCTACTATTTAACATTGGCGAGCCGAGTTTTGGCTCATTTAAGCTTTGAATCGAGCTCAAGCCGGGCTTTTAGGCTCAAAGTATTAGACTCGAACTGAGCCGAGCTCTAGTTTCGTAAAAGCATGACGAGCCGAGTTTGAGCCCAATTAGGCTCGGGCTCGGCTCGTTTACACCCTGAAAATACCCAACAAAATTAGGGGTGCAAAAGAACTGAGCCCGAGCTCGAAAAACTTATGAGGGCTCGAGCTTGGCTTGTTAAAAATTTCTTGAGCTCGGGCTCGGCTCGCTTACTGTTTAGTAGTTAGTATTTTAAATAAAAATAATATAAATAATAGGCTCGGAGCTCGATAAATGAAGCTCGGCTCGGCTCGTTTAGTAAACAAGCTTAAATGAGAGGGTAAATATTATTAAATATTAATAAAACTAATAGCTTCACATTCCAGGCTCGAGATCGGGCTCAATTAATAAATGAGTTTTGTTTTAAACTCAAGCTCAGCTTGGGCACGATAAGGCTCGATATAATAAACGTGCTTTGTTTTACCGAGCCGAGATTGAGTAGCTCGCTAGCTGCTCGGCTCGTTTGCACCCACAAAATTAACAAAACCCAAACTCAAATTACCATGTTTTTATTTTTATTTCGTTTACATTGTATGAAACTACGGCAGAATTTTTTTTTAAACGTTACCCCGCCATTGCAAAAGTGGGAAGTATCTCAACATGCCAAGTCTAACCTGGGCTAGGTAATCGAGTTCTCGTCTTATGAATGGTATGTTGATCTTGCACAGGGAATGGAACCATAAGCACCCGATGATTGTACAGAAATCGAATTAGACGCAAGAAATTTCATATTATATAAAAATGATTATGGTAAAAGGTGAAATGAGACGCAAGAATTTTCATATAAATGTAACATGTTTACACCTGATCTTGAACAAATATTATTTCTACTTCTGCTAATGCGCGCTTTAACCTAAGTAACTCGATCAAAATGTTTAATCTGTTGATTATATTAATGAGAACATAAGGTATAAACATAATATTTAATCAAGTGTACCTGATTTGCTTAACCGTTCAGGAACCTCAGTAATGTAAGACACCATCATCTTGATTGGGTTCCCTTTAGGGTATGCAGTTCTGATGGTTTATGTGTTCTTAAGTTATGAGCACATTGAGAGAGAGAGAGAGAGAGAGAGAGAGAGAGAGAGAGAGAGAGAGAGAGAGAGAGAGAGAGAGAGAGAGAGGGGGGGGGATGACTAATGGTGTTATGTGTTATGATTGTCTCAACCCTAATCTCATAATATCTCTTCATATTTATACATACCTAGGGGACACCCTAATAAGGCACATCTAGTGATAGTCTGCCCATCAAAGACATATAGGATAATATTAATAATTGATCAATATAATATAAATGATAATGATGGCCACAAATAAATATAATAAACATAATTTATATTTATTCTAACATACTCCCACTTGGCCGAGTAATCATTTATTATGAGTATTACATTAGTCTGCAGATTAATACTTATTTTAGTTATAAACCCAAAATGTAGCAGAGAAATACAGCCGTTAAGTCTTTATTCGACTTAGGACCCCCATTAATCATACTACACCCAAATTTAAAACTTAACATTAGGATCAATTAACGTTATGCCCTTAGTAGATTTGTTATATTATTGTCTTTATGCCATTATGCTAGCTTAGCATACTAATAGACAAACAAATTGTAATGAGGAAAATTAATCGTTAATCATTAGTCATAAGTCATTCATAGTACGATATGCAGTTGTACATGGTCATCAGTAATACCCTTTTCTCTTAGTTGGCCCGTTAATGAGACTTATGGGTGATAGACCTTTAGTTATTGGATCCATAAGCATATCATGAATGCTTTCGATACAAAATTCTGATTTCCTCTATTTGTTCTTAATCATAAACGAACAATAATTTCATATCGAACTCTAATGCAGTTCCTCTCAAACTGTTACTGTTCGAGAAATTAGGGCAGCTGACTTTATCACAGTAAGTCTTCAACTTAGTATTTAAATGGAGTTAGTAAGTTATGAGTCAACTGATAAATTTACCAACAACATTTAGTGACCATTCTGTTGTGATCAGCAACACATTATGTCATGATAACTTAGGTTGTTGTTAACAGTTACTTATGACTCCTTCATAAGATAGTTATGTCTGCTGACGTTATAATATATACCCTCGAAATTGACACTTGATTTCCTTTTAATATAACAAAGTTAGAATAAGAGTAGTCAATCACTTTAGGTTCTCACTTCTTCTTTAGATTATAGTCTCTTGTTTCTTAAAGATATTGTAATGTTCCATTAGATGCTTTTCATCAATCTAGACAAGTCTAGTATCAAGCAATACGAACAATATCATAAGCAAGTATAGACTTAAATTTACATAAGTCTTCTAATTAATGAAGCATAAGGTAATAATCTCATTTATTCTATTATCCTCTAAAAGAGATCAATGTTGTATGTTACATACGTAAGGACCCACTTATAGTAAAACTTATGGGATGAAACTAATATCCCGTTGGGTCTATCTCGGTATATTTTGATTCTTATCACGTAAGAGGAATCCCCGATTTTCATCATGTCAAAATTATGCATGAAAAATGCTTTGACTTAGGTAACATATACTTGTCAAGAGAAACATCATCTATGTAAGGACAAGTTTTCATTAGTTGCTCCCACTCATCTTGAGGTAGGTTCTTTAATCCACTTAGTTCTTGATGAAGAAAATTTCATTATGATTCCAACACATTTTATGCTTGCATCAACCCATACATGGATCTTATTGACTTACAGACTAAGTGTTCTTACCCTTCAGTTTAGAACTTTCAGGTTACTTAATGAACATGTAGGTCATCATTATGAAAAGTTGTCTTAATGTCCATCTAATGTGGCTCTTAGTTATTATGAGCTACTAGGACGGTAATTATCCTCAAAGAAATCTCGCAAACACACAAATAAGACGATTCTTTGATAATATAATCTCTTCTTGAGTATAATCTTTTACAATCAATCTTATCTTACAACGTTGCCATTCGGATCTGATTTAATTATGAATACCTTTAGGTTATTCAACCAAATCCCAAATGTTATTCTAAATTATGGAATGAGTTATGCTAATAACAGCTTTATTCCATTTAGAAAATTGATTGATACTAATGATTTATTTAGAAGAGGTAGGATTGGTAAACTTTCCAAACATCCATTTTTTATTAGTCAGGTAGGTTACATAATCATCAAAGTTAGTGGGCTTTTAGACCCAAATGACCTTCTGAGTTGAATATTGGGTTTATTATGATACAAACTTAACTTTAGTTAAGTGTTTTTTTATTTTCAGGTATATAAGGAGCAACATTAGTTTCTAAGTGTGTAAGAATTGGTGCAGTAAGGTGTACAAGAGGAATAATCGAAGTTAAACTTAATGAGTCTCGAATTTTAATGAGTCTCTCCCCCACATCTTGTACTTCTGAAAAGTCATAATAAGTACTTTTACTGCTCCCACTTACCTTAGAGATCTTAATGAATTCAGCAGGCTTAAGATCTAACATTTGGAAGATCCATAGATTTTAATAGAAAAAACAATCTAATGATGTTTATTGTCGTTTCTCTTGATGAGGATTACCTTAGTAAGAAATCTAAGTTCGCCCATATTTAGGCATCCACAAAACTTTGTTAGGAGTACATTAAATGCTAAGGAGACAAGTTGTGATAGAGCGTTGTCCAGTGAAAGAGGTGTAATTTGAGGATAGATCAAATTGTCGTTCCCCCCACCTCTGTAACTTTTGCAGGTTATAAGTAGGACACATAATGCTTCCACTAATCTTTTAGGTCTCTTAATACCTGCACAGAATATTTCATATATTGTATATTTGATTTCCCTTATCGTCCAGATTTCATAAGAAATTTTAAGGACATACTTAGAGGGAATCTTATTAAGTATATATGAATTGATTTCTTTAATACTTTTACTTTGTAGGAAACGAAATAGATACAATTAGATATTTATGTAAGCTCCACTGATGTTAATTAGTTATGAGTTATGATGGAAACCCATTTATTCCTTTCGCCATTTAATGTTTAGGGCGTTTAACACATGCTTTAAAGTCACTGAGAATGAGATTTGATAGCCAAGCATCCTTTAGTGACCTGATCATGATTTCTCATGAAATTTTGGTCTTAGTGGATGAATTGCACGGGTCTCATTTTCCTTTGTTAAATTCTCATTTATGATAACAAAGTTGTGAAAACGTTATTTGATGAACGGGGCCAATCATGGTGTTTAAGATTCTTAATTGGGTGTTTTTAGTGTAATTTAAATGTTTATATGTCATGAATAAGATGACTACGCGAAGTTTGGATGTGCAGGTTAAGCGGCTAAAATGGATGGACTTAGAATGGAATTGTGTAGCGCGTGTGAGCTAAAGGAACTTTTGTCAAGTCAAGAACACCCGAGTCAAGCACACGGAGTTATAATATACTATCTAATAATAATAATAATACTACTAATATTAAAAAGAAAATAAAAACCACATTAATTGTCACTTGGTCCAACGAGCCAAGGCCCAAGGGCATGCATTATTTTGATGAAGGGCACAACACATTAATGGGTAGGGATTGGCCGCATAATCTTCTGGAAGTCAAGCGCACGAAAAATTATAAAGGTAGACACAATATTAATTCAAGGGGGAGCTGCGCATAAAAAGATTTTTTTGGCGAGAGGCATCAGGAGAAGAGGAAATACGAAGACAAAGGAAAATAAGAGGGAGGTTTCTACCCTAGTCATGAGCGGCTAAGCACCCGTGATCCTCTCCGGGTGAATGGTTAGTTACTAGAACACGGTTTTATGCTTGTCAAACAATTGAATTGAAACTTTGAATGTTTAAACTTTTGGTTTTGATTGTGGTTTATTTTAATATTGATGTTGAACGTTATTTGAATGATATGCTTGTTTTAGATTTCATCAACCAACACGGTTTCTTATCGAGGGTCATTGAATATTTACAAGTTGTGTCTTTCAATATTACGAGTCATTAAGATATTGTTAGGTGATAATCAACCGAGTCAACAGTCGCGGTCTAGTTATCGGCTGTCACAAAGTCATTAATCAACCTTCTTTATCAATCATATTAATCCACATATCATGTCTATGTGATATCAATTGGCAAACTATATTAACCTTGGCAATAGTAATTAACTAGGATCCTGGAGAGGTCACCATTTTTTATATTGTTTACAAATCATTTTTCTTTTAAGTCGTTTTTATTATTTGCAAATCAATCAACCAATCAATTTTATATTTCCGTCTAGTTTAATTTAGTTGTTAAAAAAATAACACTTTTCACAATACTCCTCGTGGTTCGACACCCGACTTACCCTAACTAATAAGGTAGTTGGTCTTTTCTAAAATTCTTATTTTTGACCGGTCCTTCGACACCGATCATTATTGGATCATCTAGTTTTATTTCATAAGGTTTCTATTCAGATAATGACAACAAACAATATGAGAGTTTAACTTAATAGTGGCTTTGGTTTGGCTTGTAACTGTCAAAAAATTTGTAGCTTTTAGTATTGATACTAAATTCTAAATAATCTCAAGAATATCATAAGGTATCATAAAGCTTGAACATTAAGACCAGTTATTAATGGTTAATAGACCCTTAATTTTGCCACCAACTCTCATCTTAAGTGTTTGTTGAATTCTGATAAGGAAACGTATAAAATTAGACTCAACCATCACGTGTTAATTGGAATTCATTAGATTTGTGGAGTTAAATATCTTTAATTAGGCACTACATATCTTAGTCAGTTGTTCTCTTTACTTATGGGTAATCTCATTTCTTATGTCTATTCTTAATGGCACAGTTTTGCTTAGTAAGACTTCCCTTTGGAGAAACTTATAGTTGAAACTTGAAAGTAGTACTTGTATCTTGTTTCTAGACCTTATAATTATCCTCTCTATGGTAATTATTCTTCCTCCTTTAGATTTAATGTTAGTAAGGTGAATAACATCAACTTTTCTAGTTTAATGCGTTCTTTTCCTGTACGTAATTCGCTATCAACCCACTCATTTTACTTTAATATTTCTGAGTGTTATTAGTTGATTCATAATGCATCTAATCGTACTGATGGAAAAGTTATTATGCACTAGAAATTTATTGATTTTCATGTGTAACCCTTAGCTTTATGGGTCATGTTATTCAATATTAAGATGTATTCACAGATCTCATTTAACCATAGAGTTAGACTTATTTATTTCATGCTTCTTAGGAATTCGTTATATTCTTTCATTCCATAGATAATACATTAGTCTTAGGAATTTCAGAATCATCAATAGCTCACCTGATAGGAATCAGTAAAAGGAGTTCTTAATTACCATAAGAAACATTTTTATTCCACTCATTATGCTCATATGTTATTCTGTAATATATTATCAGATAGAGCGTAGGAATGTCATGTCATAAGATATAACTTCATAAGAACAAAATTTAAGTAAACTCTTCTTAGTTTTGATAATTAGAGTGGATTACTTAGTTGAGATAGTAATTTATAGAAGAACGAGAGATTAGTTTCGATTTACGGGTATTGATGTAAGGCAGACTTAGTTAATGATCACTATATTAATGAAGGATCATTAATTGTGAGGATCAATTTTGTAATGAAGACGTGATAATATCATAACACCATTATAAGTTACTTAAATAACATGCTCTAGCTTTGGCTATACGCTATTTATTTAAGTATTAAGTTGCTAACAGTGAGTGTAACACATCACCTTTGGGCAGAAGTGAGACACTCAAAGTTCTAATGCAATACGCTCAGTTCACCAACATAATCTGTTACACATCACCTTTGGGCAGAAGTGAAACCTTATGGCACTTATGTGAACGAGCTACAATGCTTAACGAGATCTTTATAACGAACTAATGTGACACATCACCTTTGGGCAGAAGTGACACCTCAAAGTTATTGCAAGTTAAGCAAGGTTTTATAATGTTTTGAATAAACTTGATACATTATGTTTTATCAAAACTGTAAATTTTATTAGAGATCCCAAAAAATAATGGGTTCTCAGTAATCTTATGAGTTCCCGAAAAATAAAGAGTTCTCGAATTAGCTTATGAGTTCTCGAAATAATGGGTTCTCAAAGAATTGAGTTCTCAAAAAAAATTATATGAGTTCTCGAATAGCATAAGGGGTTCTCGGAAAAATAACGAGTTCCCTGAAAACTTATGAGATCTCGAATAACATAAGAGGTTCTCGAAATTATGAGTTCTCGAAGACTTAATGAGTTCTCGAAAGTGATGAGTTCCCGGAAGACTTATGAGATCTCGAATAAATCATGAGAACTCGAAGACTTAATGAGTTCTCAGATATCATAATGAGTTCTCGAATGTCATGATGAGTTCTCGAATATCAGAATTAGTTCTCGATTTACTGATGAGTTCTCGAATATTATGAGTACTCGAATAACTTATGTTTTCAGATAACTTTAACAGTTCTCGGATTCTTTAATAGTTCAACAAAATATTGGTTCTCGAATACATGATAGTTCTCGATAAATAAGATGGGTTCTTGGAAACATTATGGGTTCTCGAAGATGAAGACCTTGACCGAGAACTCATGTCCGTGAACCTGATCGAAAGCTTTAAAACCGAGAACTTATACACCGAAGACCATTATCAAAAACTTAACTAATAATCCGAGAACTAAATTCGTTAACTTTTAAACCGAAAACTTATTATTCAAGAACTAATACTAAATAAATATGGTTCGAAATTTTAGCGATTATACATAATATCAGTTTCCTATTTTAAAAGAATTTTAATTATCTCCAAAATTTTCTAAGATTTCGAAATCACTTTATCGGTTAAGTTGATTTCGAAAATAATAGGAGATAAAACTAAGATCCTAAATTTCAGAAAACATGATCTGATCCGTTTTCAAACCAAATTATACTAAAATTTTCGGTTTTTCTTATGCGTTCGTAAAGAACATCGACCGAAAAAAACATAAACATTATAATTTTTTTATCTCATGAATCCGTAGTTATCTCCGATTGAATTTACGGAGTGGATTCAATTTTAAAAAAAAAAAACTTTAATTCAATTAATAAATAATCACTAGATTTATGTTTTACTTGATAAGATATCGTGAGAGTCACATTATACATTATTCGCTGATGTGGTTACAATTCCTTTTTTTTTGTTATGAATCGATTCCTTCATTAAATTTACAATTTTTTTAGCAAACTGCAAATTGATTCATATTCATAAAAAAAGGATTGATTAACATGAATTAAACAATATAATCAATATTGCTCTGATGCCACATGTTGATTATATTAATGAGAACATAAGGTATAAACATAATATTTAATCAAGTGTATCTGATTTGCTTAACCGTTCAGGGACCTCAGTAACGGAAGACACCATCATCTTGATTGGGTTCCCTTTAGGGTATGCAGTTCTGATGGTTTATGTGTTCTTAAGTTATGAACACATTGTTATGAACACATTGAGAGAGAGAGAGAGAGAGAGAGAGAGAGAGAGAGAGAGAGAGAGAGAGGAGAGAGAGAGAGAGAGGAGAGAGAGAGAGAGAGGAGAGAGAGAGAGAGGAGAGGAGAGAGAGAGAGAGAGAGAGAGAGAGAGAGAGGATGACTAATGGTGTTATGTGTTATGATTGTCTCAACCCTAATCTCATAATATTTCTTCATATTTATACATACCCTGTGAACACCCTAATAAGACCCATCTAGTGATAGTCCGCCCATCAAAAACATATCTATTATTGGGCTTAGGATAATATTAATAATTGATCAATATAATATAAATGATAATGATGGCCACAAATAAATATAATAAACATAATTTATATTTATTCTAAGATAATCTTCCATCAGTCACATACACACTTGGTTGGGGGTGATGCTCATAATTTAAGAACCGAAGAATTCCCAAGTAAAAACTCTACAAAACCCATCTCGTGTGGAATGCCCGACACATCTGTCATCTTTACTATTATTAGCTGTTTAAATGTGCAGTCACTAGTCCCTTTGATTTACATTTGATCATGCACATTATTAATATAACCATTATTGAACCCCTTAGCTTCGGTGCTAACTAAGGGTAGTTTTTTTTCTTTCTGTTTTAGGTTTTTGCCATTTTGTGAGATATCACCTCTTTAAGTTTTACATTTGACATTTACACCCCCTAAAATTTTCAAATCTTAAAAAACTGTTATTTTGACCACCTAGAATTTTACATACTCATATTTATGTACGTGTCGGTATAAATTTAAGCTGATGTACCATCGACGTAACCATTTTTTGAACTGAGTAACGTAAAATATAATACGCTTTCATGCTTATTTTTTATGTATATTTTTAGTTGTTCTACGCTTTGACGTAAATTTGTTCAGAAAGAGTCTAGCCAGATATCATACGTTTTCCCAAGACAATAT